>ML343291.1:4989-17043 GCA_005239505.1 Nicotiana paniculata
AGGCAAGTATGAGTTTTGGACGAGAATCAAACACATGTAAAAAGTCATGGAAGTTCGAACAAGAAAAACTTTCCTTGGAAACATTCTTAAACATGTGTAAAATTCCTATCACTCTATTGCATTATCATGAAGTTGAGACGTCTTCTTCATGTCAATTATAAAGGGCCCTCTTCCATAAACTATGCCTATTACAAAAAGGCACACATTTGATATGACACCGTGCCTATTACAAAAAAGGTACGAGTAGTCTAAAGCATTCCCCATGCAAAACTCGAAGGTAAAACTAAAACCTCAAAAAATGAAGCATGCAAAAGACTTAAAGAGTGAAACAGAAACTCAACAAAAGTCGAACTAACATTTATATATTAAAACGGCTAAAACTAAGTATTAACTTATACTTAGCCGTATAACATTTTTATATACATTGTGGTGACCCTAAGTTGTCATTTGGGGACTTTAAGGAGGGGTAAACACCAATTGATACAAAGAAAAAGAAAGGGATTAACCAACTAAATCTTTTCAAGAGAGGGGCTGACTTCAGTGGTAGAACGAGCGGGAGCAACTGGGGATGAAGAGGCATGAGCGGCTGGAATCTCACCATCAGGTGAAGAGAGGTTATGACCTTGTTGAGCCTTCTCCATGGCTTCCTTAGTTTTGGCTATTTCAGCACTAAGGTCAAAACCCTCTTGACTCATTTCCATCAATGTGTCAAGGAGAGAATTCATATACGCCCAACTCACATCGACAACAGCCACCTCTTCCAAATCTTCATAATCCTTTGCCCATACTTGAAGCTCAGCTCTCAATCCATCCTTCTCCGCATCCGCAGCTTCATGGGTGGCCCTTAATGGAACAATCAACTCTTCTAAAGTTTGAGCTTCGTCTAAAGCCCTACGGAGATCTTCTTGAGTACGAGTGAGTGGTTGCATGAGCTCGCCTGAGTATTCCTCCTTCTGCCCCAACAAGTTCTTCAAGTCCCTAATCTCCTCTGAGGCACGGGCCAGCTGCTCCGTGAACGAAGACTCCAGAACACTCTTATCTTTATTAGCCTGACTGCAAGAAGCCCTCTCCACTGCCAGTTCTGCTGCCATGAGTCTTAGCTGCCGCTTCAAGGTACTCTTTTCCTCTTCTAAATCATCCATGTCAATCCTTAGCTATCATACTGTGCTCTCCAATTATCAACATCGGCCTGCAACTCTCTTGTCTCTTGGTCCGTATTTGAAATCCTCTTCATAAGCTCCATGCCTGTAAGATTAATCTACAAGAAATAAACCAGTCAGATATGGTAAATTTCATATACAAGAGTGAAAGAGGATAACTTGCATCATACCTTCAAAGAAGTATGCACGACCTCATTGGCCCATGTAAGAGTACCGCGGCTGGATAGCTAGCTTTGCTTTCTCAGAGGGACCTATAAAAGGATTGAGCCAAACTTCGGGCTCACTCGTTTTCTTGAAAAGATTCCCCTCACCTGGAACCTCTATTACCACCTGCCGCATCTCTCTGCTGGAAGACCCTACTTCCCTAACGGAAGGCATGGAAGCAGGCAGAGATGGAACACCAACATGCATGGGAGGTTGAGGAGCTGGAGAAGCCACGGGCAAAGCAGCAGGCACGGAGGGTTGAAGAGTTGAAGAAGTTACGGGCAAAGCAACAACAGAAGTTGAAATAGCCAAAGAAACAGACAAAACAACTTCTCTCAAAGAAGCAGGAAAGACAACAACCAAAGGAACGTCGTCAGGAGCAAGATCAACACCCTCATGAATAGGGGAATGTGAAACATCATCAAGGACATGGGGCTCAATCACAGACACGGAAGGCAAGGTTAAGGCTGTAATCTCATTATCTAAAACCATTCGCCTTCTCCAAGGCTTGTGCACTAAAGCACCCTCTTCTTCTTCTTCTTCTACGGAACGAGAATCATTAATCTTCCTCTTCGAGGAAGATGAACCAACAATAATTTCCTGGGCCTGAGCCAAGGACATCTACGGGATAGATGAAGCATACACCCCACGAGCAGAGAACCATATTAAAAGGGAAAAAAGTTAAACGACAAAAAGAAGAGACTCGAGTAAGGAAAGAAGCAAGAACAAGAGCTTCACTTACCGTGGGTCTTTACTTGCCAACCATACCTCACAGCGAGGTACTTCCAAGATCTTTCTTCTGAAGGAGCAACAAACAATAATTTTTCTACCCAATCACGAATACTGGATAAATTCTCAACAGTATTCATGATTGCTGAGAGAAGAAAAAACAGATACGGTGTTAATAAAACATCTCAAGTCAAAACAAAAAAAGGTAAATGTGAGCTAAAGCATACTCACGTGCGCGATTCCACTTCTTAGGGAAGGGGAGATTTTCTTCACCCACTAAACCAACAGTGGGTACAACAACATACCGGAGGTACCAACCCGTATCCTTATCATCTCCAGGGGTTACCAACACTCTTTTTCTTCTAGCAGTCAGAGTAAAAATGCCTTCACAAAATAAGTTAGGAGAGTAGATTTGAATAAGATGGTTGAAGGTAAAAGGAACCGAGGCTAAAGAAGCCAAACTCCTAAGACATGTGACAACTCGCCACACAAGCGGGCCAACTTGTCCTAAGCAGATATTGGAAAAATGGCAAAATTCAATTATAACTGGGTCAATAAGGGGTCTAAACCCTAAAGTGAAAGGGTACGTATAAAAAAAAGAATATCCATTCTTGTAAGACGTTATTCTTTGATTATTATTCGGAATATAGACAGGAAAGTCAGACCTCCAAAAGCACTCCCTACGAACAAGGGAAATCTGACCCTCAGTTATAAGGGTTGGATATCTTTCGACACTATCAAGAGAAGAAGATTGATCTACAAGAACTTGACTATCCCTGGCAAAAACAAACTCAACAGGGACAATTTCATCGACTCCAGGCTCACGAAGGCGTTCACCCTCTAGACAAAGACTGGGAAACTCTAAATCTCGGAGAAACTGGAGATCTAGTGGAAAGAGAAGGAACTATCTGAGAAGAAGAGGAGCCCCTCGAAGGAGTGGATCCTAGACTTCTAAGTCTACCACCCCTCCGACTCCTAGTTGGAGCAGAATATGGCGTTAAACTTTCAAGATCTATTACTCTTTGAGGTTGGTTTGAAGAAGACATGTTTACAAAGGCGAAGAAGAAAGTTCTTTACAAAAGACAGAGTTAGAAAAGTGTTTAGTGGAAGCAAAGAAAAGAAAACATGTATTTATACTTGAAGAAAACCGTCAAACATGAAGAAAAAGGAAAATAATGATGAAAAGTCATAATTGAAGATGTCACTTCGGGACTGGCAAAGCCGCAAAAATCCCTAAGAGGTGCCGAGTAAATGCAGAACCAATCTGAAAAAGACATGTGGTATGAACATTAAATGGAAGTGACAAACGACGCCTATGGTGTAGAGAAGGATACAATGATTCAAGGAAAAGTGACGGCAAAATATTCCCGCCATAAATGAATATCCACTTACCAAATATTAATCGTTAAATATATGGTAAGTTGGGGGACTATCTGTATTGGTAAAAAGAGTTTCACACGTAAGCCATCTTTTGACAACTCAACCAGTCACGTGGACACAGAAAAACATGACAGCTGGATGTGATTCTTTGAAGAGGTACGGTACAAAGAGGCACGATTCAGTAAACCCACGAACTTATTAGCCACGAGAAATTCAACTTGATCAAAACGGGAGAGAGGCACGGTCAGAATGAATCTTGAAAAAGCTACGACAGATTGAAGGACCCACAATTGATTACTCGAACGTTATGTATGTATGTATTGGTAAAAAAGAGTTTCACACGTAAGCCAGCTCTTGACAACTCAGCTAGTCACGTGGACACGAGAAAACACGACAACTGGAAATAACTCTTTGAAGAGGTACGGTACAAAGAGACACGGTTCAGTAAACCCACGAACTTATCAGCCACGGGAAGTCCAATTTGATCAAAACGGGAGAGAGGCACGATCAGAATGAATATAGACAAAGCTATGGGCAGATTCACGAACCCACAATTGATTACTCGAACGTTATGTAACTGAACCCCTATTTACCGTTATCCTTTGTAACGCCTCATTAATGTCATAATTAGTCATTAATGAGTAACCATACCAGCAGTCGTACGTTATAAGAATCTCCTATATAAGGGAGGGGAATACAACTTGTAAAGGCATCTGATTCTCGAAATACAATCAACTTCGATCTTTTATTTTTGTAATATTGTCTATTATTCATTTTTCCATCATCTTGATTATCAGTAACCCGTATTCATCTTAAAAATAAGCTTTAGTCAAAAGGTCTAATTCTTTGGTTAAACAAATTGGTTCAGTTGCTGTGAATCTGATAATCTTTGTTTACTTTGCAAGGGATATCCTTTGAATTATGTCAAACCCCAACGACAACAGCCATCAAAGAAGTGGAACCCCAGTTCCATCACCTTCAGGAACCCCACGTGGTTCAAGGGAACAATCCCTAGAAAGATCCAATAACAACCATAGTAATAATGATCAAACTGTGGAACAAGATCATTTAAAGCAAATGATTGCAGAGTATGTGAGCCAAGCTTTGCAGGAATTTGCGAGAGGATTACCAGTAGCGTTGCCTAAACCTCCAACGCCACCCCCCAATAACACTATCACCATGGAAAATCCTCAATCTGGGTTGGAAAACTCAGAAACAGATGAAGGAGCAGAACAATCGCATCGAACAAATTCCTGGTGTACCACCTGTTATCAAAGGCATCGATGTTGATAGATATTCTCAACAACCATGGAAGCCTAGTGCGTCACCTTTGGCTATACCCAAGAAGTTTAAAATGCCTGACATTCCCAAATATGATGGAACAACTGACCCCCGTGACCATGTGACTGCTTTTACAACTGGGGTAAAAGGCAACGACTTAACGAAACAAGAGATTGAATCAGTCCTTGTCAAAAAATTTGGGGAAACACTTACCAAAGGGGCTCTAACCTGGTATTCTCTACTCCCTTAAAATTCTATTGACTCTTTTGCTGAGCTTGCAGAGTCATTTATAAAAGCACACTCTGGTGCACAAAAAGTTGAGAAAAGAATGGAAGACATGTTCAAAATAAAACAAGGCAACACGGAACTACTCTGTGAGTTTGTAGATAGGTTTCAACGAGAAAGAATGCAGTTACCCAGGGTGCCTAATAATTTGGCAGCCATGGCATTTGCAAGCAATTTGAACGATAAAAGCTCAGAAGCTACCAGGCGACTTAAGGAGAATCTAAGAGAATTCCCCGCCACAACATGGAACGATGTATATAACAGGTACAATACTAAACTCAGAATAGAAGAAGATATCGTTGTTCGTTCAAGAGATGAAGATCATTCCAGATCCAGACGACCTGAATCAGATAGAAGATCAGGTAAAAATAGGTACGATCCTTACTTAAGACTCTCGGGACACGATATCCTCCCTAGGTTCAAAAACACTAGGTCGGACTATAGACTACAAGGAAGAGATTTAATCTCATCCTCATCTAGATCTAGAAAAGATCGAGATGAACGACCTAGAGGTAGTACTCAAATTGGGGATTATACCCTTAACGTAAATACTACTGAACTTGTCTCAATATTGAAGAACATGGGAGAAGAGGTCAAATGGTCCAAAGAGATGCGGTCAAATCCAAGTAGAAGAAACCCAGATCACTGGTGTGAATTTCACAACGATCATGGGCATAAAACTGCGGATTGCAGATTTCGACAAGGAGAAGTAGAAATTTTTTTAAAACAAGGCTATTTAACAGAATTGTTTAGTGATAAAGGTAAACAGGCATACATGAGAAATAGGAAGTAGCCCCCAAAGCCTCCATCTCCAAAATGAACCGTTAATGTAATACATGGCGGTGAAGAAGTAAAGGGAGTGATTTGCAAAACAACCACAAAGTTCACAATTACACACGGGAAACGTGCTCGTGGAGAGGACGATATAACCTTCGATGATGCAGATAGCAACGGATTAATGCTTCCACACAATGATGCTCTGGTAATGTCTCTACTTATTCATGACACTAACGTGAAAAGAGTGTTGATTGATCCAGGCAGTTTAGTCAATGTCATTTTTCTAAGAGTCGTGGAAGAAATTCTACTGGGGAAGCAAGTAATCCCAAAAGCACGAGCCATATCCGGGTTTGATAACTCTATGTTTATACAAAAGGAGAAATTGAGCTTAACACCTATTCTGAGGGGGTGATCAAAAGAGCCAGGTTCCAAGTAATCAATACTCACATGGCTTATAACGTGATCATTGGAAGGCCATGGATCCACGACATGAAAGCGATACCCTCCACGTTGCATCAGGTAATTAAATTTCCCTTTGAATGGGGGATTCAACGAATCAAATGAGATTAGCAGACCGCAAAAAATATAAATTCTGTGGTACACTACAACAAGAAAATAGAAGTGGAAGAATTACTAGATAAGGAAATCTCCCAAACAGGTAGCACCGCCCAAACATACATGGAAAAAATTACTGCCCAAATAGGTATGGAAGATCTTATTGCTGAAACAGGCACGAAAGAAAATACTTACGAGCAGAAGAGTAAAGTTACCACAGAAGGAGTACTATACCACATAGATGCAGATTCTAGACCGGACGTCATTCATGAACTGGAGGAAGATGATCACATCAAAACAACTACGGAGGAGCTCGAAGCTATTCCGTTATCTAAACAAAAACCTGAGCAAAAAGTATATATAGGCACGAGGCTAAGCCCCACTCGAAGAGGTAAGTTAATTGATTATTTAAAGGCTAAGGCAGACTGTTTTGCGTGGTCCCACTCAGATATGACAGGCATCCCACCAGAAGTGATGACTCATAAACTAAATGAAGATCTATCTTTCGTACCTGTTAAGCAGAAGAAAAGAAAGCAAGGACTATTCAAGAACCAAGTGATCGATGAAGAGGTACAAAAACTCTTGAAGATTGGTTCGATACGAGAGGTAACATACCCTAAATGGTTGGCAAACACCGTGGTAGTACCTAAAAAGAATGGTAAGTGGAGAGTATGCGTAGATTATACTGATTTAAACAAAGCATGCCCCGAGGATTCATTCCCATTGCCTCGTATAGATCAAATGATTGATGCTACCGCAGGTCATGAACTATTAAGATTTCTAGATGCATATTCCGGTTATAATCATATTAAAATGGATCCTTTAGACGAGGAAAAAACCTCATTTATCACGAATAGGGGAACTTATTATTATAAAGTCATGGCTTTTGGCCTAAAAAATGTTGGAGCCACCTATCAAAGGCTAGTGACAGAGATGTTCCAAGAACATCTGGGAAAAATGATGGAAATGTACATCGATGACATGTTGGTAAAATCAACACAAGCGCAAGACCATTTCCAGCACCTATTTACTGCTTTTGATATTTTATGTAGGTATAATATGAAGTTGAATCCAGAGAAATGCGCTTTTGAAGTGCAATCAGGAAATTTTTTGGGTTTCCTTGTATCAAACATAGGAATAGAGGTAAATCCCGCTCAAATTAAAACCATGGAGGAAATACCTGATGTTTTAACAAATAAAAAGGAGGTTCAAATATTGACAGGAAGAATAGCAGCTTTGGGGAGGTTTATTTCTAGATCTTCCGAAAAAAGTTTTAAATTCTTCTCAGTTCTCAAAAAATAGAATCAGTTCGAATGGACTGAAGAATGTCAGCAAGCCCTCAAGAACCTGAAGATTTATCTATCGAAACCACCACTGCTTTCAAAGCCAAAAGAAAGGGAAAGATTGTACATCTACTTGGTTGTCTCGGAAATTTCTGTAAGTGCAGTATTGGTAAGAGAAGAAAAAGGTAAACAATAGTAAAACTTTGCTAGATGCTAAGACTAGATATCCACATCTGGAAAAGTTAGCTTTAGCTTTAATAATGACATCTAGAAAATTACGACCCTATTTTCAGTGCCACCCAATCACTATTGTGACTTCATATCCTTTAAGAAATATTCTTCATAAACAAGAATTATTAGGAAGATTAGCCAAGTGGGCCATAGAACTAAGTGAGCATGAGATAATTTATCAGCCTAGGACTGCAATTAAGTCTCAAATACTAGCTAATTTTGTTGCTGACTTTAGTAATGTCATTGCATCTGAAGTAGAAAAATTGTTACAACTCTTTAACGGTGTTAATCCAAGCCTGTGGACCTTGTTCACTGATGGTTCTTCAAATGTAAAAAGTGTTGGCTTAGGCATAGTCTTAATATCACCCACGAGTAAAAAGACACGACAAGCTATAAAGTGTTATCCTATCACTAACAATGAAGCAGAGTACGAAGCTGTTATTGCAGGGCTTGAACTTGCACGGGAGCTCTCAATCGAGCAAATTGCTATCAATAACGACTCCCAACTGGTAGTAAATCAAATACAGGGGACATACATCACTCGAGAAACTAGAATGCAACAGTATCTTGAAAAAGGACGAGAGCTCGTGAGACAATTCAAAACATGGAAGGTAGTGCAAATACCTAGAGAGGAAAATACGGAGGCAGATGCATTAGCTAACCTCGCAGCAGTCACGGAAGTAACGAACAAAGACAATACAATTGTCGTTCAACTATTTCATTCAATAATAGACCAGGACAGGAATGAGGTAACTTTCAACAACCTAACCTGGGACTGGAGAAACGAAATTCTTAATTTTTTGCAGAATGGAACCGTACCTGAAGACAAGAAAGCGGCTCAAGCACTACGCCGCAAAGCTGCACAGTACTGCCTTATTCGCAACTTAGTTTATCGCAAGATGTTCAGAGGACCCCTAGCTAAATGCCTTGGGCCTAACCAAATAGAATTTGTGATGAAAGAAGTCCATGAATGACACTATGGAAATCACTCAGGGGAAAGATCCTTAGTGAAAACACTAATCAGAGCCGAATACTATTGGCCTAAGATGGAAGAAGAAGCCGAGAACTTCGTACCCAAATGTGACAGATTCTAAAGGTTTTCCAATAACATGCATCGACCAAGGGAATTATTACATCCAATAATATCCCCATGGCCTTTCATGAAATGGGGGATGGATATAGTAGGACCTTTACCCACAGCTAAAGGACATGTACGATTTTTACTCGTATTAACCAACTATTTTACAAAATGGGTAGACGCAGAGGCGTTCAAACAAGTGCGAGAAAAGGTAGTTAAAAGATTCTTATGGCGAAACATAATATGCCTCTTTGGAATACCAAAGGAAATCATGTGTGATAATGGCCCACAATTCATAGGCTCACAAATCACGAAATTCTTCGATAGTTGGCAAATCAAGCGGATCACTTCAACGCCGTACCACCCCATGGATAATGGTCAAGCTGAATCAACGAATAAGGTCATCATCAACAATCTAAAGAAGCGGCTAAATAAAGCCAAAGGAAACTGGCCTGATGAATTACCAGCGGTACTATGGGCATACAGAACAACCTCAAAAATAGCCACGGGAGAAACTCCGTTCGCACTTGTTTATGGCTCAGAAGCCTTAATACCTGTAGAGATTGGCGAACCAAGCATAAGGTTCTCAACAGCCACGGAAGGTGAAAACGACGACGAACTAAGGATCAACCCGGACCTGCTCGAACCACGGAGAGAAGCAACATTGGTACGGATGGTAGCTCAAAAACAAATCATAGAGCGTTATTACAACCGTAAAGCTCATCTCAGGTGCAGGAAAGCTAAATACAAACTGGGAAGGACCTTACAAAATCCGAGGCATAGCCAAAAAATGCGCCTATGAGTTGGAAGCTATGGACGCCAGAGTTCTACCAACAAGCTGGAACGCCATCCATCTAAAGAAGTATTACTTCTAAAAAGAAAAGAATACCCTCTTCAGGTATCACATGTTCGATTTTATTTTGAACATTTAAAAATTTTACTAACTTTTTTAGATGATAGGCAAAGCTAACCCATCACCAGATGATGATAATAGACCTGCAAAGACGCGAGGAAATAACACAATTCTCGGTCTAGGGTTACACTTTCTGATGGACGTTTTAAAAGGGGTTAAGTAGTCATCATCTAAAAAACTATATACATTCGAGTCCGGAATGTTTTTCCTTTTCAGGAAAAGAACCACAAAGAAAGGAATAATCAAGTGCTCGAGATTTTATTCTTCAAAGCTCAAACACTTGGTGGACTATATAGTATGGAAGGCTAAGACGAAGCAAAGAAGACTATCAGAAAGTCAAAAGCTCGAGCCTAAAGACTCATCTACCCAATGAAGACAAGTGACATGAGCAGAATCGAAAGAAATTAAAAGAGCCATCCAAATACAAAGCCTAATGCAAAAAGCAAAAACCTTCGAACATATGCAGATTGAAAGGTAAAATGTCAGTCACGAGAAAGAAATGTACATCTTTATACTCATTCAAAAAAAAAAACTGTTATCAAATAAAAATAGTTACGAATAAGAAAACATTTCCCTCGTACTTATTAGAAAACTGATACTAAACAGTTACGGGTAAAAATCCCAATCTTTATAAAAACTGTTACTAGTAATAAACAGTTATCTCCTTGTAAATATCGAAAAACTGTTACCTATGAAAAACAGTTACGAAATACAAGAGTATACTAAATCTGTTAAAGAAAATTAGTTGCAAGCGTGAGTTTTAGACGATAACCAAACACATGTAAAATGTCATAGAAGTTCAAACAAAAAACTTTCCTTGAAAACATTCTTAAACATGTGTAAAATTCCTATCACTCTATTGCATTATCATGAATTTGAGACGTCTTCTTCATGTCGATTATAAAGGGCCCTCTTTCATAAACTATGCCTATTACAAAAAGGCACACATTTAATATGACACCGTACCTATTATAAAAAAGGTACGAGTAGTCTAAAGCATTCCACATGAAAAACTCAAAGTTAAAACTAAAATCTCGAAAAATAAAGCATGCAAAAGACTTAAAGAGTGAAACAAAAACTCAACAACAGTCGAACTGATATTTATATATTAAAAACGGCTAAAACTAAGTATTAACTTATACGTAGCCGTATAAGATTTTTATATTTACATTGTGGTGCCCCTAAGTTGTCATTTGGAGACTTAAAGGAAATCCAAATTTACCCCCGATGGGACTGGGGGTAACCACCAATTGATACAAAGAAAAAAAAAAAAGGGATAAACCAACTAGATCTTTTCAAAGAGAGGGGTTGACTTCAGAGGCAGAAGGAGCGGGAGAAACTGAGGATGAAGAGGCATGAGCGGCTGGAATCTCACCATCAGGTGAAGAGAGGTTATGACCCTGTTGAGCCTTCTCCATGGCTTCCTTAGTTTTGGATATTTCAGCACTAAGGTCAAAACCCTCTTGACTCATCTCCATCAATGTGTCAAGGCGAGAATTCATATACTCCCAACTCACATCGACAACAACCACCTCTTCCAAATCTTCATAATCTTGTGCCCACACTTGATGTTCAGCTCTCAGCCCGTCCTTCTCCGCCTCCGCAGCTTCATGAGCGGCCCTTAATGGAACAATCGACTCCTCTAAATCTTGAGCTTTGTCTAAAGCCCTTCAAAGATATTCTTGAGTGCGAGTGAGTGATTGCACGAGCTCGCCTGCATATTCTTCCTTCTGCCCCAGCAAGTTCTTTACGTCTCTAATCTCCTCTGAGGCACGGGACAGCTGCTCCGCAAACGAAGACTCTAGAACACTCTTGTCTTTGTCAGCTTGACTACAAGAAGTCCGCTCCACTGCTAGCTCTGATTCCATAAGTCTCATCTGCCACATCAAGGTACTCCTCTCTTCTTCTAAAGCGTCCATGTCAATCCTTAAGCTGTCATACTGTGCTTTCCAATTATCAACTCCTGCCTGCAACTCTCTTGTCTCTTGGTCTGTGTTTGAAATCCTCTTCATAAGCTCCATACCTATGAGGTTAATCTATAAGAAGTAAACCAGTTAGATATGGTAAATTTCTTATACGAGAGTGAAAGAGGATGATGCGAGACTAAATTGCATATGTTTAACATGTGATATACCTTACATTTTATGAGCATTAATGATAGAATTACACTTGTTATGT
>ML343294.1:1557-41443 GCA_005239505.1 Nicotiana paniculata
TCATCACCCTCCTTATCCAGAAAATATGAATTATGTGTCGAATTATGGGAGCCAGAGACAAGGGGGCAGAACTGGGGTCAACACGTTCAACCATATAGACCACCCCACCAACAGCAGAACAGTGGAAATATGGGTGCCAGGGGACAACAAGGTAATTCAGCACTGTATCAGAGGCCATAAGGTTATAACCATCAGAATCAACAACAAGCATACTACCCTCCTCAGCATCAACAGGGGGGAAAGCAAAAAGATGGGTTTTCCAGGTTAGAAGCTATGATGCAGCAGGTTATTGGGTCAAATGCCAAAATCAGTGAGAGAGTAGATGTACATGATGCAGCTATTAAAAATATTGAAGTACAGTTGGGCTAGATATCTATGGCAGTGAAAAATCGTCCTCCTGGAACTTTACCTGCAGATACTCAGGTAAATCCTATGGACCAGGGCCTAAGGCAGCTGATGGAAGTGACTCTCCGCAGTGGCACAGACTTAAACTTGGAACTGGAGAGAGCTCGTGAAAGAAGATAGGTCGAGACACTGGTACCCATGCGATTGAATTTGATGATTCAACAAACTTGACCAAGGTAACAGTGCAACCTACTAAAGGAGAACCCAGTGCACATAGTGAGACTGAAAAAGAAGTGGAGATAGCCCAAAAGCCGGTAGTTCAGGTGGTGGCTGAGAAAGAAAAGTCCCAAATCACTGGAAAAAAGAGACCGTCAGCTCCATTCACTCATAGGATGGCCAAATACCAAAAAGATGAACAGTACAAAAAGTTCTTGGACATGCTAAAGCAAATACAGGTAAATATCCCATTGATTGATGCGTTGAAGGAAATGCCTGGTTATGCTAAAATGATGAAGGACTTGATGTCCAAAAAAGTTGACTTCCAAGATCTGGCTACTGTCACCCTTACCCAGACTTGTAGTGCGGTGGTTACGCGCCCTATTGCTGAAAAGTTGTCTGACCCAGGGAGTTTTATAATTCCTTGTACCATTGGCAACTTAGATTTCACCAAAGCTCTACGTGGCTTGGGGGCCAGCATTAATCTGATTCCGCTGGCCATATATAAAATACTGGGGATTAGTAGAGCCAGGCCCACCTCCATGCTGCTGCAACTTGCTGATAGGACGGTGAAGAGACCGTCGGGTATTCTGGATGATGTATTGGTGCAAGTGGGGGAGTTTGTATTTCCTGCTGATTTTGTGATATTAGACTGCAAAGTGGATGAGAAAATTTCCATAATCTTGTGAAGGCCATTTTTGGCCACAGGCAGAGCTCATATCGATTGTGAGACTGGTGAACTTAAGATGAGGCTCAATGATGAAGAAATCACTTTCAACGTGCAGAAGTCTATGAGGCGACCTAGTGAGTTCGCCAACTGCTCTCTTATTGATGTTGTGAATGTGATCCCAGAAAAGATGATGCATCCCTTGACTGTTGGGGACCCTTTGGATGAATGTTTGATGAATCTAGATGATATGAACAGTGAAGAACTGGCAGATTGGGTGTTAGCACTTAAGGAAAAAGGGGTATGGCCAAAGGCTCTCGAGTTTGAGTCACTATACGTAGAGGAAAGAGAGAACCCGCCGTCCAAGCCATCTATTGAAGAACCACCACATGTTGGAACTGAAATCGAAGGATGTCGATGTGGTATAAAAGATACTAGAGTTAACCAAGGACATCGATGATACATACTTTGTTGAATCTAGTGTCATTATTGTTGAGGATGTTGGTACACACTCCAACCATTTTTTCACATTGTGTTGGGATGATGATATGCAAATAGAGTTATCCGAACCACCTGATGAGTTGAGGGATAAAGAACAAGATGCCTACATTCTGGAATTTTTCCTGCCAGAAAGTAGGGAGTACACATTTTGTCGAAAGGCCAAGAAGCGCAGATTACTATATTGTTTTATTGGGCCAGGCAGATTCGTTCCACCACCCCAGGAGCATGATCATAGTGCAGATTCAAAACTTGAGATCCAACTTATAAGTTCAAAGTGGATATATAAAGTGATTAAAGCATTTGCTCGAAGGAGCATGGAAAGTAAAAACTAATGGAAAGGATGTCGACGCTACTTGGATCAGGGAGTTTCTTGCACCTTACTTTTATTTCTTGTTTTGTCTATATGACTTGCACTGAGGACACTGCATGATTTAGGTATGGGGTATTGTACATATTTGTTGTGATTTGTTGTGTTTAGTGTGCTTTCTTGTTAGTAGTTTAGCTTTTATTGTTAGTAAGTTTTTTTCTTTTAGGTAGAACAAAACAAAAACAAAATTTGGAAAAAAATGACTCTTCCCGACGATGGATCTCTTAGATAGTTCTCTTGAGGGAAGTAAGTCTAACGAAAATATCAAAAAGATTTTTTATTTTAGGTAGTGTAGTAATTCCCCCTTGGTTTTTCTTTGGACCACGGTTCTTTTCCAAGGGTTTTTAATTGAACCGGTTGTAGGTAGTTTTTAATTTTTAGGAGTAGGAATCACATGATTGAGGGCTTAATAGTAGCAATATCTCGAAACGTGCTAATGCCTTGAGAATATTCAGTACTTTGGTTGTGACGCTTAGGCTCAATTTTTTTGACTCCAGAATAAATACCTTAAATCAGGAATTCTTAAGATTTGCTTAACTGCTTTGACTGGAGTGTCGTGATAGATCCAATCCTGAGTGAGTTATGTGCCAAGTGTGTGTGAGATTTGTATGCTATTCTGTGCATTGCATTTGATGTCTAGAACTTGCCCCGTGTGTGTGCAAAGCGAAATAGAAGTTTTGTTCAGTCTTGGAAGTGATATAGGCATTTCTTTGTTGAGCCAGCTATATATATTTTACCCACCTAATTGTTATGTATCGTAGTTAACCCCGTTGAGCCTATAATCCTGTTTCTTTGGCAACCACATTACAAGCCATACCCCTTAGTTTGAATCGATCATATATATGAACCTTGTTATCTCTCGTAAGCACTGAAAAAGTGATGAAATATGGAAAAGTTAAAGTGTGGGGTGGTAGGTTGGTTTTTGAGGGGAATAATTGAAATAAGGAGAAAGGTGTATTGTTTGAAAAAGTAAGAGTCACTTGAAAAAAAAAAATAATAAATAAATAAAATAAACAGTTGTATTATTGTGAAAGAAAAATATATGTGGTGACTCTTAATGTAATTGTGCTTTAAGAAGTATGGGATAATAACATTGATGTGAAGGTGGAGTTTGGCTTAATATAAGATGAGGTTGAATGCGAAAGTATATGTATTAATGTGCTTAGGGAGGTGTAGTCACTCTTATATCCAAATGTATCCTACCCGTCCCGCAGCCTACATTACAACCAAATAAAGTCCTACTTGATCCTAGACTGAATGAGCTCGATTAGTAGAGTAGTACACTACGGGCAAGCCTATGGTGCATCTTTTGTGGCATATGAATATTATTTCTGAGAGCGAGTGAATTCTTTCTATCTTGAGTTCCTAAGTGTTCTTAAATTTTATTGTGTGTGGAACTAGCTCTTTGATTTGGTGAGGGCACATGATTCACGAAGGAAAGGTAATGTTGTTGATTTCTCGAGGACGAGCAAATATTTGAGTGTAGTTTGATTTCTCGAGGACGAGCAAATATTTAAGTATGGGGTATTGATGCGTGGCTAGAATTCATGGCTTAACACGTTATGTGCCTTACATTTTATGTGCGTTAAGATAAAAATACACTTTTTATGTGCATAATGGAGTCTATTTCATGTGTAGGTGAATTGGAGATGGAAGCCGAGCTAAATGGATGCAAATACATCAAAAATACGCTCAAGAGTCGAAAAGGAGCAACCCGGGCTATAGTAGGGCGTTTTGGCCTTAAAGTCAGGCCTAGCCTAGCTATAGTGGGGCGTTAGACCCATAAAGCCAGGCCTAGCCTGGCTATAATGGGACATTTGGGGCTTAACGCCTGGGTCTCGGGTCCGGTCAATTCTGAGTTTTGAAGGTTTTAAGCGTTTTCCGGTTTGAATAGAAGTCTCCTACATGATTAGGATTTATCCCAAACATATAAATAGACCTAAAAACACAACTTGAAGGGAGGAAGCCATTGAAGTGAAGAAAAACCTGTGGATTACTACTCAGTGAAGCAAACATTGATTTTTATAGCTCTTATTTATTATTTTGTAGTTCAATTATGCAAGTTATTTTAGAATTGATTCTTATGAATATGAGTAGATAATTTTTCTTAATCTAGGGTTTTGGTGGAACCCCTTGGGGGATAAACTTATTGTGATATTAATATAATTTTGATTGGTTGATTAATCTCTATTTGTTCAACTACGTTCTTGTTGTAGTTGATTGAAGGGCCCTCAATTAGCTATTCTTATTTATTATGTATATACTTGGGAGAGAGTGCATATTTAGGTAGTTGTTTGAACAACATCACTCCTGGAGTATAGACGAAAGTCATAACCGAGGGTTTAGAAGTTGGATTAGAAATAACGATACTTCGGGTGCAATCTAAAGTGAACTGTAATGCAATCTAGCTAGCGTAACTTGAGAGAGTGCGTCTAGTAAATTATCATAATTACTTGAGAGAGATTTATGGTAGATAGAGTGTTCATGATTGATAGAGACAACTAATCAAACTATAAGAAGTATCCGAGAAGGAAGTTCACCAACGAGGGAAACCATACCCTTAGACCTTTATCATAATTGTTTACAATACATTGTTAGTAAGTGTTAGTTATTATTATTGTCAGTAGAATTAGTAAAACATCACCAATTTATATTAAAAAGTCTTGAGAGAATTGATTGAGTAAAATTTGCATATTTTAAAGTCTTGATTGATACGTGAATTCCCTGTGGGATTGACTCTGGGCATAATACCCCGGATTATATTTGCAACGCCCGCTTAGTCTTTTATAAGACATAGTTGAGCTGATCAAGATGCAAGACAGAAAAATTTTTATGGATGAGGTAGAAAACAATGTGATGAAATACATACACACACCAAATCCATGAACTATACACCATATATAGGCAAAATACATAAGTAGACACATGAACTATACACCAAATCCATGTTACACGTTATCTAGGAACGAAAATTACCTTACACGCTCAATCTTTCCAAAGTGTAGCTTAGACACACCACTTTTTTCATGACCAATTTTTCAGAATATGTGTAATGTCACGTACCAATAAGGTCGTGACACGTGTTGATAATTTTTTTTTAAAAATAAAATACTTAAATTTATAATTATAACCCTTAGCGCCTTTCTCGTCTCTTTCTCTTTTGCAAGGTATGTACAACTAATGCTACAACAATGGCAGCCACCATAAATCAGAAGCCACCACAACGATGGCATCCACCACAAGATCCCTCCATCTACGCCCCAAAACCAAACCCAGTTTCCCTCATTTCTTCTCTTCTTCACAAACCTCGTAACCCCTCATGTCCCAACCACCACCTCAGAACCACTCCACCACCAATAATAAACACAATTTCTACCCACTAAACCATTTTCATGTTCCTCCATCGCCAACCAAAATCTTGTAAAGAATAGCAGAAGAAGAGTATTATTCGGAGACCTTCTGTCAGCCCAAGATCGTTAACTATGATTGGAGGATTCAACTAAAGAAGAAGAAGCTTGAAAAGAGAAGAGAGATTTTTGAAAGAAGAACTTTATTATTGAAGAAGACTTTCTTGAATTTTGCTTGGTTACGAATGAAAAAGACACCCCCTATTTATACTAGCCTATAGATGATTCTAGATATGGTTCTAGATAATGTACAAAGAAGATTCTAGCAACCTTATCTTTTGAAAACATTCTAGAATATCTATATATATCTACTAGATAAGTATCAAGGATACTACACTAGGACATTCTATAGAATTTTATATATTTCCAAAAAATCAACTTTATTTTTTTCACACTCCCCCTTAAAGTGATTTTTTGGAAACTACTCCAAGCTTGTCACGGAGGAACTCGAACGAAGCTTTAGCAAGTGACTTGGTGAAGATATCAGCGATATTCTCCTGACTTCGCACTTCCAAAGTCTTGATAGTTCCATCAAGAACCTTTTCCCGAATAAAGTGATGTTCCACCTCAATATGTTTAGTTCTTGCATGGAACACTGGGTTGTTTGCAAGCTTAATGGCACTTTGATTATCTCCATAAATCACAGCTGGCTTTGATATAGGTAGATGCAAGTCTTCAGTAAGTCTTTGTAACCATACACATTCTTGAGCAGTGAGAGCAGCTGCTTTATACTCCGCCTCCGTGGTTGACAAGGAAACTGAGTCTTGCTTTTTTCTACACAAGGAAACACTTCTCCCACCACAGAGGAAAATATAGCCCGATGTTGATCTTCGATCATCCAAATCACCACCAAAATCAGCATTCGTATAACCAGCTAACACCAAATCATTCTTCTTCTGGAAGAACAAGCCCATGTCTAATGTTGAGTTGATATACTTTAGAATCCTCTTTGCAGCTTCTAAGTGAGGCTTTCTTGGCTTTTGCATAAATCTGCTGACATATCCCACCGAGAACGCAATGTCCGGCCTTGTAATAGTCAAGTACAGGAGACTTCCAACAAGAGCTCGAAAAGGCTTGGGATCTGCAAGAAGTGAAGCTTCGTCCCGCCTTAACCTTGTGGTTATCTCGAGTGGAGTAGAAAATGTTTTTCTTTGCTTCAATCCAAATATGTCAACAAGTTTCTTGGTGTATCCTTCTTGAGTGACAAAGATCCCCTTGCTCATGTTTGTCACCTCTAAGCCAAGAAAATGGTGTAGCTCTCCCAACTTATTGATGTCAATCTTATGGAAAGCTCATCTTGAAGCCTAGCAACTTCATCTTCATTGTTTCCTGTTATTATCATATCATCCACGTACAAAAGAACAACTGTATGCAAGTCTCCTTGTTTTTTAACAAATAAGCTAGGATCTGAATGTGATGCATCATAGCCACAGAAATGTAGATACTGAGCAATTTTACCATACCATGCTCGTGGAGCTTGCTTGAGGCCATAAAGGGCCTTCTTAAGTTTGCAGACATAATCAGGATGTAAGTTAGAGACATACCCGGTTGGTTGCTCCATATAAATATCTTTGTCAAGCTCTCCATATAAAAAGGCATTCTTCACGTCAAGTTGCCATAACTTCCAATTATGCGAGGCTGCCAAGACTAGCACAACTCGGACAGAGATCATCTTAGCCACCGGACTGAAGGTTTTTTCATAATCTTCACCGTACTTTTGAGAAAATCCCCGAGCAACCAACCTTGCTTTATATCTATCTATTCTTCCATCTGCTCATCTTTTGATTTTATAAACCCATTTACAAGAAATGGGTTATACATCCTTCGGCTTTGGTACAAGGCTCCAGGTTTGATTTTTCATCAGAGCCTCCATTTCATCATCCATAGCAGACTCCCACTCTTTGAATCCTTTAGCTTCTTCGAATGAAGAAGGTTCTTCGTCGTCAATTGGTCCTGCAAAGAAACAGGAATACGTAATGACAAAATTTTCATCTCTAAAGCGAGCTGGCTTGATAATAGTTCTTTTTGGCCTTAATGAACCACTTGAATCATCTTCTTCCTGAGTTTCATGTTGTTGAGGTCCATGACTCCCCCTTTCTCTTAACTCCTCGGAAACTGTATTATCTAGAGAATCACCTGCAATAGGCCAGCTTGAATCTCCATTATTTAAGGTTTTTGAACCCGCTCTATCCAATGAAGCTCCATAATACAAAGACACCTCGTCGAATATGACATCCCTTGAGAAAACAAAGAGATGAGTTTTGGGATCCATGCACTTCTATCCCTTTTTTCTTTCATTATATCCGACAAAGATGCATTTCCTTGACTTGGCATCCAACTTGCTCCGTTGAGAATTCGGAATGTGAACATAACAGATGGAGCCAAAAACCCTGAGCTGTTTCACGCTAGGCTTTTCTCCAAAGATTAATTCATAGGGAGACTTCATATTGTTTGGAGAAAGCAGCATCCTATTAATCAAATACGCCGCACATTTCATACCTTCAGCCCACAAGGCTCTAGGTAAATTCTTGGCATGAAGCCAACTCTTACATGTCTCAATTAAGTGTCGGATCTTCCTTTCAGCCACTCCATTTTGTTGTGGCGTATCAGCGCATGTCATCTCTCTTTTAATGCCATGCTGACGACAAAAGTAAAGAAACTCATCTGACGTGAACTCACCGCCACTATCAGTTCGCAGCCGCCTTATTCTGGGATCGAGTTCGCCTTCAACTGTTTCTTTGAACTCCACAAACTTACTGAAAACTTCTGACTTGTGCTTCACAAAATAAACCCAAGTGAATCTATTAAAATCATCAATGAAAATTAGCATATAAGAATAGCCTGAGAATGAATGAGTTCTCGTTGGCCCCATCAAGTCACTGTGAATAAGTTCTAGTGGGGCATTGCACCTCGATAAGGATTTATCAAATGGAAGACGATGTGCCTTTCCATATTGACTTCCTTCACAAACCTCTCCTCCATCAAAAGTTTTTAAGTTAGGCAATCTTTTTACTAGATTCAATTTTACCATGGCTTTTAATTTATCCATACTAAGATGTCCAAGTCTAGCATGCCAAAGATGTGTGTTATCATTGCTACTCGTCTTCTCAATATATGAATTAGAGGCAGATAAGACATATAAATCGTTAACTCTCTTACCTGAGTGAACGATATCTTCCTTGAGCACCTTGATGTTTCGGAGGAAATTCACATCACGTGGGCCAGATAGCAAATATTTTTCGGCATCTACAGCATTTGCAACTGAAAATAGATTTTTCTTCATGCCTGGAACGTGAAAGACACTATTGAGAGTGATAGTGTCTTCTTGCTTCTCGTTGATCACAACAGTGCCTTCCTTCTCCATATTATGGATTGTATTATCTGTTGTGACAATGACATCGTGTCCGTTGTACTCACGAAAGGTGTAGAATTTGGATTGATCTCCGGTGAGATGGTGCCCACATCCTGAATCCACGATCCAGTCTCTCTCAAAATTTATGGAAGTCATGGCATCTATTGCTCGAGTCTCCGCTGCGAAGCACTTTCCCCATCCTTCTTCTTTTTCTTCTTTTTCTTCATCAGCTTTCTTTGTTTGAGCCATATTTCTCTCTTTGGCTCGACAATATCTTTTTATATGCTCGAGTTTGCCACAACGGTAACATTTTAAAAGCTTTTTACCGTTAGAAGACTCCCTCTTCTTTCCTGGCGAGCTTGAACCAATTGAGGAAAAATGCATGCAATCTCTTGATTTCCTTTTAAATTTCCTCTTATCGGCGACAAGAGCATTTCCTTCCCCTTCTTTGATAGATACACCAGCCATCTGTTTGGCTAGTAGCTCTTGTGACGACAACAAATTCTCAAATTCTTCCAAAGATGGTTGTTGTGACCATCCTTGAATTGATGTGATAAAGGGAATATATTCTGGCTTTAAACCACGAATAATAATTTCTCTTATTCGTGCTTCAGAGGTAGCCTCGTCAGGATTCAATAGGAAAATTTTGGAACACAGATTTCTTACCTTCAAAAAATATTCGGCGATAGAGAGATTACCTTGAGTGGTGTTAGCTAACTCATTCTCTAAAAGTTGTAGCCGAGCTTCATCCTTCTTGTTGAACAATCGATCGAGAGTCCTCCATATTTCATGAGCTAATTTACACCTTATAATATGATCAAATAAATTAAGAGAGATAGACCTCTTTAGGATAAACTCCGCCTTAGCATTAATTTGCTTCCACTTCTTACGCGCATTGCTATTCTCCGGTGCGTCAGCAGGAGGACTTGTGTTACTTCCATTGAAAACTTCCCACAAATCCTCATCTACAAGGTATGACTCCGTACAATTCTTCTATACCTTGTAGTTGGATTGGTTCAATAACTCCATCCCCGGTCCATTAGCACGACCACCAAAATCCATTTAAAGAAACTAGTTGAATCAACCACTAACCCGACCTTGAAGTCCAGAAGTCGACTTATGGATCTGATACCATGTAAAGAATAGCAGAAGAAGAGTATTATTCGGAGACATTTTGCTAGCCCAAGATCGTTAACTATGATTGGAAGATTCAACTAAAGAAGAGAACGCTTTAAAAGAGAAGAGAGATTTTTGAAAGAAGAACTTTGTTATTGAAGAAGACTTTCTTGAATTTTGCTTGGTTACGAATGAACAAGACACCCCCTATTTATACTAGCCTATAGATGATTCTAGATATGTTTCTAGATAATGTACAAAGAAGATTCTAGAAACCTTATCTTTTGATAACATTCTAGAATATCTAGATATCTCTACTAGATAATTATCAAGGATACTACACTAGGATATTTTAGAGAATTCTATATTTTTCCAAAAAATTAACTTTATTTTTTTCACAAATCTTTCCTCCATGTTAAACATGTTATAATAGTAACGAATCTTGAATATGAAGGAAATAGAACTGAAGTATAATTTCAGTCATTTTCAAGAAACATAATTCTTTTTTCGATTTGTGTAAAGTGGTCTTAATGGTAGAAAAAGAAACAAAAAAAATTTTGTGGCCACTATTAAAGAAAATTTACAGTAAGTTATTTGATTAATTATTTAGGCAAAATACATAAGTTATCACCTGAATTATGGACCAAATACCCCTTACACACTTTCTGACGATGAAAATCATCTTATACACTCAACCTTTCAAAACTGTATCTAAGAAACACCATTTTTGTCAGATGACATGCGCGTGTTTAATTAAAAAATTGAGCGTGTATAACCTCTAAATTTTTATTCAGAATGTATTTTAGTTAACTCCTTTGAGTCTGTAATCATGTTTCTTTGGCAACCACATAACAAGCCTTACACATTTGTTTGAATTGACCATCTATTTGAACTTTGTATCTCTCATGAGCACTTAAAAATATTATGAACTTTGTAAAAGTTGAAGTGTGCGATGGGTGGTTTGACTTTTGAGTAGAACTAATCATCCTTAATTAAATGCCATGTGTCATAATTATTTTTCTTTTTCCTTATATCTTTTCTTAATCTAATAGTAAAAAGAAACCAACAAAGGGGAAACCAGATTTGGCTTTCTTTTTTGAGCCTTGCCATCCCCGCTTAGACCCATATTCCCCCTACCCCCTCCCCCCTCCCCCCTCCCCCCTCCCCTCATCCCCCCCACCACACAATTATTTTTCATTTTTTCCCCAAATCACCTTCCGGCAAACTCTCGCTACAGCAAATTAAAGCCAATTTAAAGTGGGTTTTTCATTTGAAGTATAATCCAGCTTGATATTATGCGTCTTCTCTATTCTTCCCATGTATAAAAAGAATCATAACAAACATTTAAAGTATTTTCCTCTTCAATTGTTGCTGGATTTCTCGTCAAAGGTTTCTTTTTTGAATGGTGTGGAGAAGGGGGACTATGGTATTTGTTGTTTTGTTTTGGAAGTTAATGGTGATGGTGGTAGCTACGGCGTCGGTGCAGCTATGGCGGTGACAACAATGATAAGGTGGTGATAATGGAGGAAGGAAAAAGTATTTTAATTTTTGGTGGATTTTTCTTGTGGTCGGCGGCAGGGAATACTTTGCCGGAGAAGAGAAAGAGATGAGAGGGAGAAGATGGTTAAAGAGTGGAGTCGTAAATTTAAGTATTTTATTCTTAAAAAATAGTACTGACACATGTTGCAATTTTATTGGTATGTGATATTACACTTGTTTTACAAAACTGGTCAAAAAAAAAAATAGTGCGTATTAGATATACTTTTGAAAGGTTGAGTGTATAAGATGATTTTTGCTGTCAGGAAATACCTAAGGAGGATTTGGTCCATACTTCATGTGGATATTTATGTATTTTGCCAATTATTTATGATGGGTTTAATGAATTAGTAGATTACAGGTTAAGAATATAAAAAAAGGAGGAAGGGGTTGGGAGAAAACAGAAAGGAAAACAGGGAGAGGGGGTACGAGGAAGAACAAGAGAAGGAGAGGGTGGGGTTATGGGGACCCACTAATTAAAAAAAAAAAAAAAAAATATATATATATATATATATATATATATATAAAAAATTCTGACATGTGACACTTAAACAGATTTGGAAATGGTTTTTTAAAGGGCTCACACTCTAATATTTGTTGTTACACACACGCGTGCCTCGTAGCAAAAGTGGTGTGTGTTAGACACGCTTTAGAAAGGTTAGGTGTTTGTTCCCAAAAAGTGTTTAACAGGAATTTGGTGTGCAGTTCAAGCGGCTACTTATGTATTATATATATATATATATATATATATATATATATATATATATATATAATCTAAGCAAAATGGGACCTTTTTCAATGGATATCGTTGAAATTCATTGAAAACATATAGATGAGATATAAAATTTGAGAAAGATTGGAGGTGAATTGGACTAACTTGGTATCAAAATTCGTAGTTAAAATTAAGTTCAAAAAAATTCTTTTGCAGTACATGTATTAAGCATGTATCTCTCACACTATGGATATACTTGTGATGCACATTTAATACAAGTACGATACATATGCAATACACAAATAATATACAATGTGATACACATATCGTCTTTTTCCATGTTCTTCTTCTACTTCAAATTTTCAATTCAAACCACCTCAAAACTCTACCAAATCATCCCAAAACTTAGATTTAAACTCCTTAAGAGTATCCAATTTATTTCAAAAATACCCATTCAAAAGAAAGAAAAAATTAACAATTTTTTCTACAAATAGCTAATTGACTAATATTGATAGTATTTTATAATTGGCTCATTTTTGTACAAACTTACTTATAGACGAATATAACTGGTAATTTTTCGTTAGTAATTGCTACTTCGTGAGTGGGTTTTGGAAGATACAAAAATTATTCTTGAGAAATGAGATGAACTGTGTGTTTGGTACGAAGGTAAATATTTTTCAGAAAATATATTTTAATTTTCCTATGTTTGGTTGGCTAAATATTTAGAAAAAATATTTTTCTCATGAACTCATTTTTCTCCAATTGGAGGAAAAAATTTTCCCTATCAAGAGAATGAAAAATAACAACAACATACCCAGTATTATCCCACATCGTGGGTCTGTGGAGGGTAGTGTGTACGCAGAATTTACATAATGGTGGCACCTTCTTATCACACAGAACAGCAGAAGCGAGTCTCCATTTCATCCATCATGCCCCAATACAATGTGTGACATCTTCATCAATCTTCCCACCCCCCTGAATTATAGACCGAAAAGTACTTAAAACTTCCTCTCCTAGGGATGACTTGCGAGTCTAGCCTCACCTCCCATTGCCCTCCCTGAGTCTCACAACTAAACGTACACTCCAAGTATTCTGTCTTGGTCCTACTCAGCTTGAAACCTTGAGACTTTAGGGTCTGCCTCCATACCTCTAAACTTGCGTTTACACCGCCTCGCGTCTTGTCAATCAATACAATATTATCTGCAAATAACATGCACCACGGCACCTCCCCTTGGATGTGGCACGTCATAACATCCATCATCAGGGCAAACAAAAAAGGGCTGATTGCCGACCCCTGGTGCAACCCCATCAGGACCGGAAAATGGTCTGAGTCCCCTCCCACCGTCCGCACTCGGGTCTTTTCTCCATCATACATGTCCTTAATCACCCTAATGTAGGCAACATGTACACCACTAGCCTCCAAACACGTCCACAAAACCTTCCCGGGACTCTATCGTACGCCTTTTCTAAGTCGATGAATACCATATGCAAGTCCCTCTTCCTCTCCCTATACTGCTCTATCAAAATTCTAACAAGGTGAATGGCCTCTGTAGTCGAGCGCCCCAAACTCAAATTGGTTCTCGAAAATAGACACATTCATCCCCACCCTTAGCTCCACCACCTTCTCCTAGACTTTTATATTATGTAAGCAGCCCGATACTCTGATAGTTACTGCAATTTTGGATGTCACCCTTATTCTTATATAAAGGAACCATCGTGCTCCACCTCCACTCCTTGGGCATATTCTTCGTTTTAAAAATGACATTAAATAACCTAGTGAGCCACTCTAATCCCTCCTTGCCCACATTCTTCCAAAACTCCATCAGGATTTCATCCGGCCCGATCGCTTTGCCCCTGCTCATCTTACGCATAGCTCCCTCAACCTCCTCAATTCTAATCCGCCTATAGTACCCAAAGTCGCAACGACTACCGAAGAGTTCCAAATCACCCAGTACAATGTTCTTGTCCCCCTCTTCGTTTTAGAGACTATAGAAGTAGGTTTGCCATCTCCGACGAATAAGCCCCTCATCCTTTTTCATCCTTGATATGCACTTCACTTGGTCTAAGTCACGGCGTTCCTTTCTCTCACCTTGGCTAACTTGAAGAACCTCTTGTCCCTACCTCGTCCCTCGAATTCTTCATACAGACGACCAAAAACTGCAGTCTTGGCCTCTGTAACTGTTAATTTCGCCTCCTTCTTAGCTAACTTATATTGCTCCTTATTCACCATTCCCTTCTCCTCGTCTACACTTTCCACTAGCTACAAATATGTCGCTTTCTTGGTCTCCACTTTTCCTTGCACCTCTCCATTCCACCATCAGTCTCCTCTGTGTCCATCAGAGTAATCCTTCGAGATCCTTAATACCTCTCTAGCAGCTTCCCTAATACACTGCGCAGTCGAGGTCCACATAGCGCTTGCATCTCTGCTACTCCTCTAAGCCCCCTTACTCATCAACGTAACCCCTAATTCTTGCGCTTTGGCTTCCATCAAGGCTCCATACTTGATCCTAGGTTGGCTATACACCACCCTCTTCCTCCTCTTCCTCGTGATCTCAAGGTCCATGACCAGGAGCCTTTGAAGGCTCGTGAGATTCTCACCCGTGATGACCTTGCAATCCATGCAAAGAACTCTATCGGACTTCCTGCAGAAAAGCTATTCCATCTGAGTCATGGCCACTGAACTCTGGAAGGTGACCAAGTGATCAACCTTCTTCGGGAAACTCGAGTTTGCTATCACCAAATCAAACGCTCTGGCAAAGTCCAACAGAGAAGTTCCTCCTCCGTTCCTATCTCCAAAGCCAAAGCCTTTCTCAACCTTCCTCACCATATTCTCCATCCCCACCAACCCCGCCCCCTCCCTTCACGCCCCTTCCACCACACCCTATCCTACCCATCCCCTACCCCCACACCCCAACCCCTACCCTAAATAAAAATATTATTAAGAGTACTTACTTTTGATATTGTATATAGACTTTCTTTTTTGTTTCAACAAAATGAGTATCTTTTTTTCATGAAGTAAAAAAATTATTTTCTTTCATTTCAACAAAAAAAAAACTTTTTTTTCATAATTAAGAAATTTTTTATTTTTTATTTTAATAAAATGATGGAGAAAACGAGTATTTTTTTCATGGTGTAAAATAAGTATTTTCTTTCAATTAACAAAAAAAGTATTTTCTTTTCGTGATGTAGAAAAAAGTATTTCCATTTATTTCAACAAAATGATGTAGGAAGAAGTATTTTTTTTTATTTCAACAAAAGTTTCTTGAATTTCAACAAATTAGTATTTTCTTTTCATGATGTAGAAAAAGTATTTTCTTTCATTTCAATAAAATGAGTACTTTCTTTTCATGTTATAGAAAGAGTACTTTCTTTTTCAACCAAAAAAAGAATATCTCTTTTAGTTATGGAGCACAAATTTCAAATTGTTTTTGGGTAAAAAAGTAAAGCAACATATTAGTTCCTTCGGGTTTGTACGATTTTTTTAAAAAATAATTAAATTCTTCAACAAAATAGAATCCTGAAAACATTGGGCATCTGGGGTGGGGGTTGGGGGAAAGCACAGGAAAATAGGGATTTGGGGGAAGGGGGTGAGGAGAGCAGCATAAAAAATTATTTTCTTAAAAAATATTTTTTACTATCTAACCAAACACTAGGAAATATTTTTCTAAATTTTTTTTTTTCACTCACTAACCAAACAAAGGAAATCAGGAAAACATTTTTTATGAAAATACACACCCGAAATCAGTATATGAAAAGTTTTACTGAGAAGTAACTTCAATCCACTTTCACTCAAAAAGATAACTTCATAAAGAGAATGAAGGAGTACAATCATAGAGGATATCAGGACTTATATGATGGATTTTGAGAAATATGAAGCTACAAATCATTATCGCTAATGTATTTCTCTATAGTGTCGATGCAGACGCCCACAGATTTCCCTTGAGTCATTGCCTCTGCAAGCTTCGCTCGTGCCTTCTCATGGCGGCGCAAGATGAGGATTGTGTTCAATACAGCCCATCTCACCTGAGAATCAGCTTTCTTCTGTGTAAATCCCAGGCTCTTCAGTAATGCATCCAACTGTCAAGCAAGTATTTCTGTTAGTCTTTGTTTAACATTTAATACAGAATCAATCATTTTGGTGAAAACTGCACAAATGATGTAGGATTTTCAGCCTTATATAAGTTCACCAAGAAAAAAGCTTACCCCTTAAAGTTTACTCACTAATTAAGCACCAAGAAGACCACCAGCGGGAGTAATGAGACAAAGCTCATGTTGAGTAGTTCAATTTCTCTCTTTTTTCGAATAATGTAGTATTTGTCACAAGTGAATAAAATGAAAAAATGATAAGAAGTTATACAATTAAGTGTCAGTCAAAAATAAAAATAAAAAGTTTTCTTTCATTTCAGCTGTATGTATATTTACAGAAGGTGGAAGAATTATCTCTTTACTGCATCGAAAGTAAATAGCAGTACTCCACGATAAAGCAAGGTTGGAGCACTATTGTTTATGGAAGTTTATAGATTCTCGTATTAATAAAATTCTTTTTTTTCAAGCAGAGTTTCTAAGGACCACAATTACTGTTCATTACACTTCAGATGGTATAATTCGATTTTACCATATGATGTCATATCCTAATTTAGATGTCCCGCACAGTTAAGATATGAACTGAGCAAAATAAACCTAGAAGGTTGGCTTATCGTCATACTATAGGAGCAGAGGAATGATATAAACCTGATTAATGTCACTCAGGCCTCCCTCAGCATAACCGAACAGAAGATATTCTGTTGCTACGCCCGCTAGTGAGATACATGAAAACCGGTTCAGCATCTGTCGGAAGTGCTTTATTAGTGGAAGAACCATATAACAGGTAAAAGAAATAAACATACACAATAATTATGATAAAGACAAGTACCGTGGCTGTTACTTTTCCTCTATTTACCTGCATGGAAATAAATCAGGCTA
The DNA here is from genome assembly GCA_005239505.1 of Nicotiana paniculata. Lineage (NCBI taxonomy): Eukaryota > Viridiplantae > Streptophyta > Magnoliopsida > Solanales > Solanaceae > Nicotiana > Nicotiana paniculata. The sequence goes on from ML343294.1 coordinate 18,739, forward strand.
AAATTAGCAGGAAAGAGTAATAAAATTCTAACATGATTATTGCCCAGCCCAGAAATCTTGCAACAGAATATGCTTAAAAGAGGAATATAAAAAGAACAAACAATACTGAAAAGCTTTACTGGAGGTGAAAAATTGATAGGAGACTGCCTACTTCCTCCATAAACTCAAAGTCAACAAAGGCTGTCCCTGCTTGGATGTTTAACGATCCTTCCTTCTTCAAAGCGTCCAAACTAGTGAGTGTATACCCCTTTGGAAGAACACCCAGCAAGTACGCAATCAAGAAATGCCCGGCTTCATGCTAGATTAGAATTGGGGAATGAACAGCTTGTTACAAGACAAGTCACGGAAAAATTAATGAAGACTTTCTGAGAGAGAAAAGTAGAGGTAAAGAATAAGGAAAATTAAATACTTGCTTGGTATTGAAGACATGCTAGAAGGAACATCAAAATGAACAACCATATTCTGAATGTCTGTTAATTTGTAACTCTTTTTTAAAGATGTTCCAATCAAAGAGAATTGAAACTAAGGGCATATTTTAGGTTCATTTTTTTTCTTCCTTGAGAAGAGTTAAAAACTAACGCCCTTTTAGTTTTGCACATTTGTATGTGAGCGTGTGTGTGAGAGAGAGAGAGAAAATGAGAGATGAATCTCACTTGAACAACCCTGTTGTGGTACTTCTGACTGAAAATATGACCAGTTGTGTCAAGGATCAAAGCACCAACCCCTCCATTGAAAGAAACCTATGCACAAATATGGATAAATCAGCAATTACTCTTGAAATATCTCAGAAGACCAAAGCTCCAGGTTGTAGGCTTCGTACTTTAACCTCACTTGACTTGATTAAGTCGTTAAAAGTTAAATATACATAAATAAGAGTGTGAACTGCTATCACATGGTTAAGGGGGTTCTCCTTTTTAAGAAATATTATATTCCCGAGACGTAACATGTAACATGTAACGACCGACCGGTTGTTTTGTTTATTCCTTTTGATGCTTCACACATGCGTAATTTAGATTTTATGACTTGCGGGGTTGATGATTTCATTCCGGGAAGATTTCGGGTTGATTTAGACCCTTTGGTTCTTGGCTTGGCTTAGAAGCTTAAGTTAGAAGTGTTGACCAAACTTTGACTTTTGTGAAAACGACCATAGAACGATGTTTTGATGGTTCGTATCGTGATTTTGGACTTAAGCGTATGCCCGGAATCGAATTCGGAAGTCTGTAGGTTGATTTGTGTTGTTTTTCCGAAAATTGGCAATTTGAGGTTTAGAAGTTTGACCGTAGGTTGACTATTGGCTATCGGGTTCGGAATTTGGTTTTGGGACTTAGAATAGGTCTGTTATGCTATTTACAACTTGTCGGCAATATTTGGTATCATTTGGAGTTGATTTGATAGGATTCGGACGCTTGGTTGCAATTCTACATATTCTTGAACTTTACATTGAAATTCATGTGTTTTGGTGTCCGATTCGTAGTTCTAGATGTTATTTTTGCGGTTTGTTCGCGCGAGCAAGTTCTATGATGTATTTAGACTTATGTGGATGTTTGATTTGGAGCCCCGATGGGCTCGGATGAGTTTCGGATGTGTCGCGGAATGGTTTGGACTAAATCTGAACTGTTGGCGTGTTGATGCCTCTGGTGTCCCATTTGCGACCACCAGCGTCGCAATTGCGACCTTAGCAGGGGAATCACAGGTATCGCAATTGCGATGCCTGGATCGCAATTGCGAATTTGACCTGGAACAGGGTAGTTTCGCATTTGCGATATTTTTGTCGCTTTTGCGAGGGAAGCAGGCTTCGCAATTGCGACTTCCCACATAGACTGTCAGTGCCGCATTTGTGAGGTAGTCTTCGCAATTGCGACACCTGCAACTGAACAAAAGGTTAGAAAGTCGGGATTTTAGTCTCATTTTCACATTTTCGAACCCTAGACTCGGTAGGACGCGATTTGGTGAGAGTATTTTCATCTACAAACATTGGGTAAGTTGTTCTAATCAATTTTCAACTATATTTCATGAATATATCTTAGATTTAACATCAAATTTATGTGAATCAAAGTGAAAATTTGAGAAATTTTGCCTAAAATTTTGAAAAGTGAGAATTTGAGTTTCGAGAGTCGATTTGGACTCGGATTTGAAAACTAATCACATATATGGACTCGTGGGGTTATGGGTAGTCGTAATCTACTCTTGGACCCAGGTTTTGACTAGGCGGGCCTGGGGTTGACTTTTCTTGACTTTTTGGGAATTTTGTAAAGATCAAAGCTTTATCTACGTACTCCATCCGTTTCAATTTAGATAAGGTAGTTTGACTTGGCACAGAGTTTAAGAAAAAAAAAAAGACTTTTGAAACTTGTGATCTTAAAAGCTTAAGGGGTAAGAGCTTTGTGAGGTCCTGACATTTGTGTGGTTATACAAGCTTCTCATTAAAGGTAAAATGGGCAAAATGAAGAGTTTAAAGTTGAATTATTTCCAAATTTAGAAATGTGTTATTTATTTTGGAACAGACTAAAACGGAAAGTACCTCATCTAATTTGAAACGGATGGAGTAATTGTTTTCCCGTGCATTGGTTGATGATATTAAGTCACCTTTGGTTAGAATTGAGCTGTGTGGAGGCGAATTTTAGGGGAAAAGTTATTTCCGATGGTTGAGTTGGCCTAGTTGAGGCAAGTACTTAACTTAACTTTATGTAGGGGAACTACCCCTTAGGATTTGGGTTGATTGTGCTATTCCTGTTATGTGAAAGTCGTGTACGCAAGGTGACAAATGGGTACACGGGCTATATGTGGTATTTGACCGGTTTAGGTTATTTAGACTCTTTCCATGCCTTCAATTGAATTGTCACAACATGTTATATCCCTCTATTAATCTATTGCTTTATTTGACATTATTAACACTTGTTATTTTCTCTTATTTGCTTTAGTTGAAGTTATTGTCTTCCTTATTGTCTTGTTACCTCTTAAACTATCGAATTACCTTTACTTGAAGTTGTTATTTCGTGGAATGTTTTCTTGTTGAGTTTTTAGTGTTGAAGTTGTAAAAGTCATTATCACATTGAGGTGAAGTTGTTAATTGTTGAGATATCTTTCTTGTTGAGCAATTCGCATTCATTTTATTATTATTGAGATTTTTGTATACATTATGGTTCAGCCAAGGGCTAGTTGTTGTGGAAACATTGGTATTGTTGATTCTTTTGGCAAGTTGTGACATATGGGCACTTGTGGTGCGAGTTGTGATTATGTTGTGATATTGATACGCATGCGGTGAGATAAGGTGGGCTTGATACGCGTGTTGTTAGTAGCGGAACTACTTGAAGCCACACGGTGTGATGAGATGGGCTAAAACATGTGTAGCTATTTCGGGAAAAATAATTTTTAAAACTAAATGTGAAGGGTCACGCGGTGTTATCATAAAAGATTGTGATTGAGATTTTGAAATGTGAATATGAGGCAGTACCTCGGTTGTGATTTTTGATGTGCATTACATATTGAAAAGAGTTATTGGTTGAACAGCTCTAGCTGCTTTTCTTCTTCATTGCCTTACCAGTTTTTGTCCGCATTTGATTATTTGTGGTTCTCATTAATTGCTTCCTTCTTGTTGTCTTTATTCTTACAATTCTGTCATTAGTTTACGTTATTAAACTGCTTTGTTATATACATTTCTCCGCTTTCTATTACTTCTCGTTATTATATTTTTGTTCCGTTTATCTTGTCCTAGTAGGTATCTTGACATGTCCTCGTCACTACTCTACCGAGGTTAGGCTTGATACTTACAGGATACTATTGTGGTGTACTCATACTACGCTTCTGCACAACTTTTGTGCAAATCGAAGTACGTCTGCCGTGTTGGACGCTGGTGACTGATTTGTTGTTTTCCAGAGACTTCAAAGTATACTTGCTCGACGTCTGCAGGTCTCGCACTCACCTTCTGTTATTTCCTTTATCAGATAGTGTTGTAGTAGAGGTTTTAGAATATTCTGTAGCGCTTACGATTCAGTTCCACCGGTTTTGGGAATTATGTTGTTGAGGTTCTATTTTGGAAGTTAATATGAGTTTATCTGTTTTACTTTAGTATCTTAGTTTGGTTATTTTTGTTAATTTATTAATAAATGTTCGGCTTACCTAGTCTTAGAGACTAAGTACCATCACGACATCCTAAGGTGGAAAATTGGGGTCGTGACGTAACTAAAGATTATCAAGAGCATGACCCTAACGTGATTTCTAAACATTGAGAAAAGACAGCACAAGGAAAGCAAAGTGTTATTTATCTGGAGACATGTCAAGCTAGCAACGATTAAATGAAAGCCTAAATTTTCACGGAGGAATATTGTGGTTCTATGCTCATGTGATAAAATTAGTCTTTAACAACCCTTTTCAGAGTAAACCTATGGGAGCATTATATTGGGGATTTTGGTCTTATTGGTGATTATTCTTATGTCAGTTGGTATTCAGTTCCCGTCTTCTTCTGTTATAGATCTTTTTCCAAACCTCTTTGTTTTAGATTCTCTTTCAGCATATCTTCTGTAAGTGAAAACTGAAGCTGGTAGCGACAAGGAATGTGCCCTAGAAAATAATCCTTATTGCTAATTTCTAGAGAAAAGAACCAGTTCGAAATGCAGATGTACAGAAGATCCTTCCAATAGACATAACTGCACAAGTCTGATGTATGAAAGATCCTTCCACCAGATGTAAATGCACAAGTTGTCCAGAATCATCAGAAAGAAAATGTTTAATCAGTAGAGAAAAGAAGAGTTCCTGGAAAAAAAGAACCTTTTTCGGATCAATCAGATCCAATTAATTTACAAGGTATGTATGAACATATAAATGATGATCAAATGACCAAACATTTCTTTCTACTTCTTCTAACCTCCTCCTCACAGTGATGACTTCAAAACCCATAAGGAGGTACATTGGCAACCTAAATTCTCAATCAAAGATGAAAAGTTCTCGAGAAAGAAGAATCTTTGAGCAATAAAATGCTCAGTGAATAACATGGCTCTGACCTTAGCAACCATTTTCAAGAAATCGCTAAAGACAAGATATAAAAATTGTTTTATCAACAACCAGAGAGGAATGTCATATAGCAAATTTACTAAAAAGAAAAAAAAAAAAAAAGACAATCCAGAGGAATCTAAAGAGTTTACCAAGTCCAGAGTCCACAAAAAAAGAAGTCCAAGAGAAACGAAAAGGAGCTGTTGTGGACTCAAATCAAGCGCATACCATGCAGCAATGCCACCTAATACAGCAGCAAACTGCAGATTTCTTTCAATGGCACCAAGGGTGGTATCAACTGGTGATAGAAGAGATACGGTTTCTATACCGTTCAACCTCAATTCATCCAAGGAATATAGCCTCTGAGGTACCTGCATGAACCTACACATAAAGTTAAAGCAGCTTCCCAACTACAAGGCGGGTGTCTTTCTATAAAGTAAACTTGTAAGGTTAAAGCAGACTTCTAACACTAAGTTCCGAGAATAACAAGGTCAATGTCCTATAAACTTGAAATGATTAGCCCCTAGGTCCAGCTAAACTCTTAACAACTAAAAGCTTTCACCCTTTCTTACAAAGCAATTATATATAAATATTTATAGCAATGAAGCACTAAAAAATTCATAATAAAAGCAAATTAATAGATGAACCAACAAAGGGAAAATAGGTCCAACTCCACCTTGCCTATGGAAGAAAGGCTCAAACCCAGATAAGGAAAGTTGAATCATATGAAATTAATTGATAGTAAAACATTAGCAAAAGAACCTGTCGAGCGGCGCCGAAACACCTAAGACCACCGGGTTTGCCCTGCAATTCCTTCACAAGAGACAGCGCAGCCCTGTCATCCCCCTTCTTTAACTCCTTATCCACCTGCTCCAATACCGATAAACCCACTATCCTCGAATTGCTCAATCTCAACTGGGAACAACAAACCAATCCACCACAATAGGCAGCAGCACTACCCATTTTGTATCTGAACACTATAGAATGAATGAATTAAAACAAACAGACCCAGTACCAGTACGTCAACGTTCTACGTTGTCAGCCGCACAAAAGGTATAGGCTAAATTTTGAAATTCACCAAATGTCGTCGTATCTGGGTGGTGCCTTTTTATTGGAAGTGAAGCGAGTGAATGTGACAGACGGACGGATTTAATTCTGGTGTATGCCAACTCGTGATTCAGATTCCTCCACTAAATTATGTATATTTATGTATACTAGAGGAATAAGATAAATTCCCCTTGGAGCGCATTTGGATTAGGTGATAAGTATTAGATGTAAAAAAATATTTTTTAGTGCAGAAATAGATTTATTAAATAAGCAATTACATGTTTGGATACAAGTATTGAAATTGATAAGCCGCTGCAGTATTTGATAAAAATAACCTTAGAACTGTTTACACTTATAAGAGCGTAATTTCTTCAAAATTTTAGATTCCAAATCGATCCTAGTACAAAATATTCTATTTGTCATTTTATTGTAATACAACTGTGCTTAGATAAGATAAATTTTATGATAAATATAATTTATTTTGTGATAAACATATAATCATAAGTTATAACAATTAATAAGTTGATAAAAGTTTCTCAGTAAAAAATAAACCTAAATAGGATAAAATATTTGAAGAGAAACAAATATTGATACACCAATACTTTGATATGTCCGAATTTATTACATACAGTCGAAATTAATACACAATCACATAGACATAAATATGCAAAGGAATAGAGAATTTGCTTATATTAAATAGTCAATGAGAATTGCAGACTTGAAGGGGGTGGGGGGGAGCGGGGTTAGGTTGAAATAGTACTTGAGTCAATGAGTATCGATTTAAGAGTTTTGTTCTAAAAAGGAATATTTTAAAGATAAAATAGTAGAAATTTTGGTCAAACTTAAAGTGCTTATAAGCTAAATCATAAGCTGGGGTTGACCGGCTTATGACTTTTGATTTTTTTTTACTTATAAGCACTTTTAACTTTACCAAACGCGTAGATAAGCCGAAAAGTGCTTATAAGGTAGTTTGACCAGCTTATAAGCTTAGTCAAACACCCTCTTAATTCTCTATGTTTTTGTTCCTTTTCCTTTCTTTTTATCTTCTTTTCCTCCTTTTTTTTTAGTTTTAAATCCCGGACCCCATTCCCCACTTCTAGTATTATCAAAGCTATTTTTTACTTTTGGTTCTCCCTAGTTCCGAATTGTACAAAAGTCCCAATTTCAATTTCATCTCTCTCTCATGCTTTAGAAGGGATCAAAATATGTCGTTTGCCCGTTAAGGTATAGCGCATTTTAAAAGGGCGTTATATTTGAATTTGAAAAGACGGGCAGGTATAGCTCCATTTATTAAAGGCGCTATAGTATAACGCCTTAATAAATGACATTATACCTACATAAAAACTTGTACCCTTCCCTTCCCACCAAACCAGAACCCCCCCCCCCCCCTCCAATTAAAACTCTATTAAACAGTGGTCCCCTCCCTCCCCCCTCACATTAATGACCAAAAAAGTTTGAGTGGAGCCCACCCGTCCCACAAAAAATAAAGATTTTCAGTCCCAAATCCTAGCTAAGGCAATATCTTATTGTGGGTTGCTCGTTTCTGCTCCAAATCATCAAATTTTCAACTTTTCAAAAACCTTAAATCGAGGTATTTCGACTTAGTTTTTGTTAAAACTCGTATAGAAAATGCATATTATTTGTTTTTTTATTTTAGACTTCAATACTACATAATATTATAAGTTAATTGTGCAGTACCCAATTTTCAAGTGTTGTCGAATAAAAAGAACCTGGTTCTTCTTGGTGTACTACTTACTACTATCTGCGGAATAATAAAGCAGTAAAGACACAGATATTTTACGTGGAAAACACCTGGCTCAGAAGGTGAAAAAACCACGACCTACTCCTCAGTAGGATTTGCTCAAACACTTCACTAAACACTCTGAGCCAAACTGACTTACAAAATAAACTCTTTTGTAATCCTAGGACTAACTCTAGTCCTCTTTGTATCAACTAGCCTCTAGCTAATTTCTAAAGACTTCAAGCTAACTTTAACTTGAATAGTGTGTACCTATTACAATTTACTTCTAAGAAAGCTGAAAAGATACAATGTTAAAACTCATACTACAACCAACTAGATTCAATGATAAACGATGGAACTGTTTCTTCTAGTTGAACTGTAGCCTCTGCACAATACTTCTGTTTGCAAATAACCAGGGAATTTTGCTTACAAAACTTGATTCAATTTAGTCTTTGTGCGTCTTTTTGTTGTTGTCACTTTCAGCAGTAATACTTTGAGTATTTATAAAGTCTGTTGTTGAGTTCTGGTCCGATTCTACCTGGGAGAACAAGTTCTTATCAAACTCAACTTCCTTCATTCGTTTCTGTCCTTGCCGAATTCAACTTCTATTCTCTTCATCAGTTTGCAATCTTTTCGTATTAGGAGACATCCTGTTAGTTCTTTGATACTCAGCAATCACTGATATCTCCTATGCGTGTACGATTCTTGTGCCAACTGCTCCGTTCAGGTGTGTATGTTCTGATGGACCTAGTTGAACTTGCCAATATTTGTCAATCTTCAAAACCCATTCAGTGACATGGGCCAACAAATTCTCCTTCTCCTTTGCTAACTCAGCTTTGAGAGCATCACGCTCAGCTTCCACCTTAATTAAGTGAGACTTCAATCGAAGGATCTCCATATCCTTTAACTCGCTTTCCTGCACCAGAGTACGGACCTTGCTGTTGACTGGTTGCTTCAGAGATGACCCAGGTTCATCTGCCGGGGCATTGACAATATAATCACAAGACAACAGAGTGTCCTTCCCAAAGAAATCCTTAACAGTAGCCATCTCAGCCTTATTTGTTGGAACTCAAAAATGAGCAAGAATTGCAGTCATAATAAAGCCATAAGGGATCGCATGGGCTTTGGATCCATTCACTACTCTGTTCAAGAGATGGATGATAAAAGCTGGCCAATTGATCTGCTTGCCTCTGTACAGACACTCCATGAGGGTTAAATCCATGTAATTAGCAGTGTGTCTTCGTTCTTGTCTAGGTAGCAGGAATTTGATCACAAATTCAAAGAGCAGCTTGTGCTCAGGCTTCATCTCACTCTTTTACACAGCCCTAGGTTCAAGCTCCTTCTCATTGTCGCAGAAGAATCTGGTGATATTGAAAGCTGAGGCCATTCCATCTAAACAAGGCCATCTTTGCCTCGTGTAGTCTTCATAACCCTCAACTGGAATGTCTAGAATGACTCCCACTTCTTGAGCATCAAAGGAGACTTCAACTCCCCTGACCAATGAGGTGACCCTGCCTCCAATGACTGTGGCATTCCCCATGAACTCCACAACTTCATTTCTGACCAACCTGCCTTCCATGTGAAGGACCATGTCCTTCCAGCCCTGCACTGCTAGAAAATCCAGTAAATATCTCATTCCAGGCTCCTCCAAATCCTTCAACAATTTTCCGTTCAAGATTTTTCTCTTGCCAAACATGGAAATTCTATCTGTAGACACTTCTCCAACCTCCTTCTCTTCCTCTCCACTCCATTCTGGATCATCATCCCTCTCAACAATCTGTACTTTCTTCACCTTCTTTATCTTAGACCTTGTCCTTGAAGCAGTACTCCCAATGGTGATGTACACAGTAGCTGACTTATTTGAAGAAGTCTTAGCCTTTTTGGGCTTGGGTGTCTTGATAACTACTGGAGCAGCCTCCTCTTCTTGTTGGACCGGGTCCAACAACCCTTCAACTTCAACAATAACAGGTTCGCCTACCTTTGCTTTCCCCTTTTTCTGCCTTATTTCTTTTGCTCTCTTGCAGAGCGTTTTCCAATTTCTCCTCCTCTTCTCGTACACTATTTCTCGTAGCACGTACCCTAGGAACATGTATATCCACAGACTCAGTAGTCTTCCGTTTCTTTGAAGGAACTGAGGCTTTAGACTTTTTGGACTTTGGAGTCCTTCTCTTCTTGGGGTTGTATGAGTCCCCCAGCTTCTTTAGTCTTTCAGCCAAAGTTTCTTCTCCAGAAGAAACATGTTCATCTATTTCCTTCATTAACTTCTCCAATCCAGCATGAGCTTCCTCAGCTTCAGTAGTTCCCCCTAAAACCATGACATTTTCTTCAAGATTTTCAAGAATGGGGCCACAAATTGCAAGCGTGGTACCATCCCGGATCCCTTCACATCTACTTCACCCTCGTTCGCAAGATTTTTCTCTTTCCCAAATTTTCTTTGACTTCTTGGCACTTCCACATCCACCACAGACCCCACCAACACAAATCGATTTTTAGCAGACTTTAAAGCAGAGGTAACTTCAGTATTACCTTTCTCAGCACTGGATGAACCATGTGCTTCGTCTTCATTGGCTGATTTGAATGAATCATTGAATGATTCTGGTTTGGAACCTTCCTCAGCACGTAACAATTCTTCCAAGAATTATTCTCTTGAACCAGAAGTCATAGATTTACGTGCAAAAACCTTAACACGATGGGTTTTGGGGGCTGGGGTAGGGTTTGGTGTGGGTTCGGGGATTGTAGAGTGTTTTGGGGTTGATGACTTTTTAGGAGACTCGGAACTATAGATTGAGGGAGTGTTTGAGTTGGATTCATAGTTTCCTCCATCATAATCTATGTTTGGTGATGAGTCAGAAGAAACTGGTGGAGGAGATGACATGATTTTTATTTTGTTAGAGAGAGAGGAAAATAACAGGCAGTAGGGTTTTTGAGTTGAGTAAGTTGAACAAGGTTCGACTGTTGTTTTATGCACAATGGGTAATGATGGCCTATTTATAACTTGTGGTTGGGGAGATTGCAACGGAATTATATTAACCCAAGTAGGATCCTAATCAATTAAGAACTGTCAACGATTGGACATTGATTAGACAGTTACTCTCCCTTTAACACTAGGCTAACTAATTGAGACGTGACTTCTTGAAACTGGTTCATTATTTGGGTAAGTACGAGAATTGAATTTGAACCATAAATGGATAGAGTCCTGCTCATGTATGACTGTACTTGAATTAATACATGTATGAAGATGAGAACGTACCTTGTCAGTCACGTAAGCCAGCATGGATGAACCAGGTTCATCTTGTTAAAAATCTTTATTTTGCCTCAATTCACAAAGATAGAGAACATCATTTGTGACTAGGGAATCATATTAATACATGGAAATAGAGTATGGCAATAAAGACATAGTACTGAGCAATGATTAATCTGATTAAGTACCTAATTAAAAATTTCTAGCCAAATTTTTTTTTTTCAATTCTATCTTTCAATTATGTGATCTTAATCATCCCTAATTCAATCTTGTTTCTCTCATAATTCTCCATACTCAATGCTTTGGTAAATATATCAGCAATTTGACGATCAGTAGCACAAAATTCGATTGAGATCATTTCCTTTTCATAGTTATCCCTCAGGAAATGGTGCCTAACATCTATGTGCTTAGTTCTCTTGTGATGAACCGGGTTCTTAGTCATACTAATTGCACTAGTGTTATCACAGTAAATAGGAATGAATCCCACATATATATCAAAGTCCAGGAGTTGTTGCTTGATCCATACAACTGGGCACAGCAAGAGGCTGCAGCCACATATTCAGCCTCAGCAGTAGACAAGGCTACTGAATTTTGTTTCTTGGTGGTCCAAGAGACAAGGCAGGAGCCCTAAAAATGAGCCATGCCTGAAGTACTTTTCCTGTCAACAAGGAAACCTGCATAGTCAGCATCAGCATATCCTACAAGGTCAAAATTACTATCTTTAGGATACCAAAGGCACAGTTCAGTGGTGCCCTTCAGATATCTTAAAATTCTTTTTACTGCAATGAGGTGGGACTCCTTTGGATTGTCTTGAAACCTAACACATAGTCCCACACTAAACACAATATCAGGTCTACTTGCAGTAAGATAGAGTAGAGACCCAGTCATCCCTCTGTATGTCTTTTGATCAACGGATGAACCAGGTTCATCCACATTCAATTTTGTAGCTGTGGCTATTGGGGTATCTATCTCCTTTGAATCCTTCAATTTGAATTTCTTGAGGAGTTCTTTCACATACTTTTGTTGATGTATCATTGTGCCATGTGGAGTTTGTTTGATTTGTAAGCCTAAGAAGAAGGTTATCTCACCCATCATACTCATTTCAAACTCACTCCCTATTAAATGTAGCAAATTCTTTGCTAAGTTTTTTAGTAGTTGCCCCAAATATGATATCATCAACATATATTTGCACAATCAGAAGATCTATTCCCTTTTCCTTTAGGAACAAAGTACTGTCTATCATGCCTCGTTTGTACCCATGTTCCAGCATGAATTTTGACAATCTCTCGTACCAAGCTCTAGGCGCTTTCTTAAGACCATATAGAGCCTTGTCAAGTTTATATACATGATGAGGTGACTCTTTTCTTTCAAAACCAGGAGGTTGTTTTACAAATTCATCTTCCTTCAAATAGCCATTAAGAAAGGCACTCTTTACATCCATCTGATGAAGAGTGAATTCCATGTGTGCAGCAAATGCTATAAGAAGTCTGATTGCCTCTAATCTTGCCACAGGAGCAAAAGTCTCATCATAGTCAATTCCCTCTTCTTGACTGTATCCTTGAACAACCAGTCTAGCCTTATTTCTTGTAACAGTTCCATCCTCATCGAGCTTGTTCCTGAAGACCCACTTGGTGCCAATTATTGATCTGTCTAGTGGCCTGGGTACCAAGTGCCATACTTGACTCCTTTCAAATTGATTCAGCTCTTCTCGCATGGTTGTTACCCAATCAGCATCTTGCAGGGCTTCAACAATGTTCTTTGGTACAATCAAGGATAGAAATGCATCAAACGCACACAAATTTTTCAAGGAGGATCTAGTTTTGATTCCAGATCTCAAGTCTGTTATGATGTTCTCAAGAGGGTGAGAACTCTGATATCTGTGTGGTTTGATTACCAGTTGTTCACTTCTGGATTGTTCCATGTTGTCTTGTAGTTGTGGAGCAGGACCAGGTCCAGTATTTCCATGCAGAATTCCCCCTGTCAAGTTGCGTGAGGTTGTTGAACCTGGTCCATCACCTGTTCCATCTGTCATAGGTGCTTCAATATGGTCATTGGTCCTCACCAGTCCAAGCTCCTCATCTTCTGGTTCCTTACCAACCCCAATAATTTCACCTTTCTTCCCGTTTCCAAAGAAGACATTTCCTCCTTTGAGACTTTCAAGTGAAAGGAACTGTTCCATGTTCCCATTCATATGCTTTGAGCAACCACTATCCAAGTAAATCTGGCTGCCTCCTTTCAATTGAACCTAAAAAAGGAAATCATGGTTTAGTTTTAAGAACCCAAACTAGTTTAGGTCCTTTTCTATGAGAGAATGGATGAATCAGATTTTTTCTGGCCCATTTTGGTAGCCAGTTATTCTTTTTAATGAATCTCTCATTTTTCTGACTGGCCTTCTCTTTTACAGCACACTCATATTTATAGTGGCCAGTCTTCCCACAATGGGTGCAGATTTTATTTTCAGAGAGAGTGAGATACTTGCTTTTGGGATCACACTTAAGCAATTGACTCCCAAAACCAATCCCTCTTCTGTTGCTACTGTGATTCTCTTGAAACCATATCAGGGCGTCAGAGGATTTATTCCATTTACAGGTTTGATCTAATTCATGTTTGACTTTGCCAAGTTGTTCATTAAGAGTTCTTATTTGATCGTACTTGGCATACATCTTATCTTTTAATTTTCCTATGTTTTCTTCTAACATGACATGAGAGTGATCAACTACCTTTTTACTGGATCCTAGTCTTAACTTTAAGTTTTCAGATTTTAGCTCTAGAATCTCAGTTTCGAGTGGATGAACCTGGTTTATCAAGACAGTTTTTTTTTTTCAGATTCACTGACCCTTATCTCCAAGTCCATGCATTTTTCTTTTAGAATTTCACACTCTTTAGATAGTTGATCCTTCTTTTTGGTTGTTTCCTCAGAATCATCTATGAAGTCAAGTAGCAACTCAGAGAGTTTCTCCTTAGATAAAAACTTTATTTTAGTTTTAAGTTACCTCTGGTTCTTCATAAGTCTCCTAATCAGATTCTCCAATTTCCATGAGAGCCTGATCTTCTGTTTCACCATCTTCTGATTCTTCATCTGAACTTTCCCCCCAAGCAGCAACCATAGCCTTTGTTGTGTTTGTCTTGGGTTGAACCTGTTCCTTCCTCATGTTTCTTCTCTATCTTTCCTTTTTCCACTCTACTTCCTACTGAGGACAGTTTTTAATGAGATGATCAGTCTTACCACATTTATAGCATCCCTCATTGGCTGACCTTTCTGGTGTCTTTGCCTTATTGAAGTTTCCACCCCTGGATATGACCTTCTTCCTCATGAGAAAGTTTCTGAATTCTTTGGTTATCATGTCCATCTCATCCTCTTCCAAATCAGCTCCCTCAGTGATCCTCAGTGTTATACTTCTCTCCTTCTTTGGGGCATCCATCTTCATGGTTTTCCTTCTGAGTTCATAAGCAGTGAGATGTCCAATCAACTCATCCAGTCTAAGGGTTGCCATATTTTTGGATACCTGGATAGCAGTGATCTTGCTTTCCCAGGAGATAGGCAGAAACCCTTGTCAAGATCTTCTCTACGTTGTCTTCTTCAAGTATAATTCTTCCAAGATACTTAAGTTCATTTGTCAAGGTTGTGAACCTCGTGTACATTTCCTGAATTGTCTCTCCTTCTTTCATAGTGAAGTTTTCATATTGAGAGTATAGTAGTGTACCTCTAGACCTCTTCACTTGAGTTGTTCCTTAATGGGATACTTGTATAGTATCCCAGATTTCCTTGGCAGTGGTGCAACTTTGGATTCTACTATATTCATCTGGTCCTAATCCACACACTAGCCACTTCTTTGCTTTGTCATTCTTCTCCCATTTCTTCAGATCTTCAGCCGTGCAGTCAGCCCTAGTCTTAGGTACATCTACACCTTCAGCAGTTTTCTTCATTGTTGTAAGTGGTCCATCAGTGACTATGTCACAGAGTTCATAGTCCTCTCCAATAAGGTGATCCTTCATTCTATTCTTCCACCAAGAATAGTACTGGCCATTAAAGAGTGGTGGCCTCGAAGTTGATTGACCTTCCCAGTTCCTAGGTGGTGCACTCATCTTGATCTTTTCCAAGGTGTTAGCCTTTTCAAGGATAACCTGCTCTGATACCAATTGTTGTTTTAGACTTCAATACTACACAATATTATAAGTTAATTGTGCAGTACCCAATTTTCGAGTGCTGTCGAATAAGAAGAACCTGGTTCTTCTTGGTGTACTACTTACTACTATTTGCGAAATAATAAAGCAGTAAAGACACATATATTTTACGTGGAAAACACCTGGCTCAAAAGGTGAAAAAACCACAACCTACTCCTCAGTAGAATTTGCTCAAACACTTCACTAAACACTCTGAGCCAAACGGACTTACAAAATAAACTCTTTTGTAATCCTAGGACTAACTCTAATCCTCTTTGTATCAACTAGCCTCTAGCTAATTTCTACAGACTTCAAGCTAACTCTAACTTGAACAGTGTGTACCTATTACAATTTGCTTCTAAGAAAGCTGAAAAGATACAATGTTAAAACTCCTACTACAACCAACTAGATTCAATGATAAACGATAGAACTGTTTCTTCTAGTTGAACTGTTGCCTCTGCACAATACTTCTGTTTGCAAATAACCTGGGAATTTTGCTTACAGAACTTGATTCAATTTAGTCTTTGTGCATCTTTTTGTTGTTGTCACTTTCAGCAGTAATACTTTGAGTATTTATAAAGTCAGTTGTTGAGTTCTGGTCCGATTCTACCTGGGAGGACAAGTTCTTATCAAACTCAACTTCCTTCCTTCGTTTCTGTCCTTGCCGAATTCAACTTCTATTCTCTTCATCAGTTTGCAATCTTTTCGTATTAGGAGACATCCTGTTAGTTCTTTGATACTCAACAATCACTGATATCTCCTATGTTTGTACAATTCTTGTGCCAATTGCTCCGTTCAGGTGTGTATGCTCTGATGGACCTGGTTCAACTTGCCAATATTTGTCAATCTTCAAAATCCATTCAGTAACATGGGCCAACAGTTTTTAATGTGTTCTATGTTATTTTGTGATTGTTTTGTGATTTAACTATTTTGTTATTTTTATCCGGATTATGATCTTAGTGTGCTAAAAAAATTAGTAAAATAGAGAAATTATTATTAGTTGTTAAAAAATTATTAATTAGTTACTTTTTACTGTGGTATATGTATTTTCGTGAATGTTTTGTGATTAAATTTATTTGTTATTTTTATCCGGTTTAGATTATTTATTTGCTTAATAGTAAAATAGATAAATTGTTACTTTAGTTTCCTCTAGTCATATCTTGTGGCCTAATGTGGTGCTTGTATTTGTAATGTAGTGCCCTTTTAGCGTAGTAAAATGTAGCGTCCTTTATCGTAGTTTCCTTGTAGTTATTGAAAATTAATCATCTAAGTATCTATTATACCCAAAAATACGTCAAAAAAGCTGATAGTTCAAACACAAACTCTGTACAATTCTAGTCAACGATTGTAAGAAAATAACATGAGAAAACAACAATATTTCTCGGATACCTTGGTACTACTGGGCCTCAAATATCGAGCCGGAACCCATATGTGAATATTTAATAATTAAATCTTGTATAATTATGAAAATTAATTATTTAATTATATTATAGTAAAAAATAAGTGAGTCATAAACAAAAATATACAATAATAAACTAACATATAAAATAATAAAACTAACATATAAATTAATAAAACTAACATATACAATAATAAACTAACATATAAAATAATAAAACTAACATATAAATTAATAAAACTAACATATACAATAATAAACTAACATATAAATAATAAACTAACATTTAAAATAAAAGACATGTTGAGCGATAAATCGGAAAAAAATTCTCATCATGAACACAAGAATTTAGTATACCTTGGTGCTACTGGGCTCAAATATCGAGCCCGGAACCCATATGTGAATATTTAATAATTAAATCTTGTATAATTAGGAAAATTAATTATTTAATTTATTATAGTAAATATAAGTGAGTCATAAACAAAAATATATAATACTAAAACAAACATATAAAATAGTAAAACTAATTTATAAATTAATAAAACTAACATATACAATATAAAACTAACATATAAATAATAAGCTAACATTTAAAATAACAGACATGTTGAGTGATAAATCGAGAAAATTTTCTCATCACGAACACAAGACTTCAGGATATCTTGGTGCTATTTAGCCTCAAATATCGAGTCTGGAACCCATGTGTGAATATTTAATAATTAAGTCTTGTATAATTATGAAAATTAATTATTTAATTTACAAACAAATATATAAAATAATAAAACTAACATGTAAAATAATAAACTAACATATTAAAGTAAAATAATGTAATTAATATTGTTTAATTTACCATAGATGACATGGAGGTTCCGCCTTTGCATCCCGGACCTGCCAGGCTGGAGCTAGTGTTGTTACAGGGCGATCATAGGTCGTCCCACATATGGGACAGACAGTTGCTGACGCAGACATTCCGCGCCAAGAGAGTAGACGATATGTGGGACTTTCTCAAGGACCACACTCTCCATCCCGTATAGCCAGACGCCTCCAGGATACGGGCTTTTATAGGATTGTGCAGATCGGCCGACTGCAACTGGATTAGTCATTGATCACGACCCTGATAGAGCGGTGACGATATGTTATATCCCGTAATTTTGTACGTTGGATTTGTCGTAAGATAATTGGCATAAGTTCAAGGACATGACTAATTTTCGAGGTTATAAGTATTTATGATATGTCAAACAATTGATAAGTAAAGTCGTGAAGGTGAGAGGGTAAAACAAGTTCAAGGAAATGATATTGGTCGAAGTTTGACATTTGAGATAAAATACGGTCCAAGATATAATACCCCATATTTTTAGATTAGTGCTATACACATGACCATGATAGTAAGGTATATGAAATATATTAGTATTCAAGTGAATCGAGACCTAAAAATTATTGTGTGAATAATTGATTAAGTATTGGTATAAAGTCCTGGAATATGTAATTAGTTATAAGTGGATAAGTGCCATTTGTATGAATCCACGTTAAATCATGAGGATAAGGGGGACTCATGACTAATCAACTTTATAAGGATTGAGGTGGAAGCAAGTAGGGAATTCAATATTGACTAGGCAAGTCTTGGAGCTAGGTGGCAAGGTTAGGGAGTTTTGGTGGCTTAGTCATCAAATAAATGGGGTGGAAAAGCATTTACGTGACTATAAGTATGGGTCTTGATCAAGACAAATTGTGACTCTTTGGTTTGTAAGATTAGGTGGTATTTTAGGGGAATTTGTGGGCTGTCGCATGGCACGAAGTTATCCAAGAGTGGCACCAATGTGCACATGAGTCATAGCACTTAAAGTGTATGGTTTACACATGTAAAGTTTGGTGATGAGTCATTAGGTGTACACCTAGAGGATTACACGTGTAGAATGGAAAGGAAGTCTTTAATGTTAGTAGTATGACATTCCATGCTTTAGTACTAGGATGAGTCGTAGTAATCCATATGAGCTTAAAAGGGGTTAAGATCATTCATGAGGTTATAGAGGATTTGTGACAATGTTATTGTAAGACCACCTAAGTTTAACAACCTTGATACCGTTAGATATATTTTGATATTGTACCATGATTTTAAAAAATATACTTTTATAGTAGTACTTTAGGATGAGGATTTGTGGACAATTACAAGGTGACTAGGATGTCACCACGTGGCTACATAGTAAGGATAAATAAGTGACTAATACAAGTTATCATGGAGGTAGCATCTTTATAGCTAATTAGGAAATTGTGGATAAGTATTGCTAGTAGTAGAACTAGATAAAGATTAGGTAGAATAAAGGGGTGGATACGTGTGCAAATTAGGTGAGACAATGGAATGGGTGTCTATTTTTATTAGATGACCATGTGTCATAAATTAAGGAAAGAGTGGATGGGGGAGGATCCCACGTGTAAGGAGGAGGAAATGATATGTATGTCATAGAATATTATTAAAGCTATATTTGGATATGGTGAAGGGACAACATCTCCACATTTCACTATGAGGGAAAGTAATAAAGTGACTAAGCATTTAATGGGTAGCAAATGGCATATTTGAAAGGATAAGAGCTTAGCTTGCTAGGTGGATCCCATGGTCTATAATCACGTGTCATCATTTGAGAGCTCACTTCTCCCTTATGTTGTATATATATATGCTAAGCAAGTTCATGTCTTTCACGATCTTTTCTTTTGTACCAACGAAATATAGCAACATTTCTATCTAGGAGTTCATTATTTTATTTGGGAAAATTCATACTTTGGTCTTGAGAATAAGTACTTTGGTATAAGGAAGCGTTGGCAACAACATTCTCACTTTGAGGATAATTATTTTTTCAAGTTTGATTCTTCATCTACGACCTTCTACGAGCTCGTATGAGCAATTAAGATATGTTAAGGCTATTCTTTATTTCTTTTTGTCATGATCCACACGATACAAACGAAAGCGCAAATGCACAACTTTCATAAACGACTCTATTCATAGAAGTGCTAGGTGTGCCTATGTTCTTGGTTCCTACTATCATATCATTTGTTCATGGGTCTCTTGATATTCTGAGAAATCTTATTGACTCACTTCATTATGCAGTGCATTCATCATATATATTGACCTATGAGCCGATGGCGTTATATACGCGTATCTTATATATATGGGGTATGGGAAAAAGGTTACGATATTATATACGCACCACCACCTGATCAGCTGGTATACATTGATGATTTTGCCCATAGTGGTCGAGATGATATGATGGGATGCCCTCAGATGCTTGATGATGTTATATACGTATTGACCTATGCATTACATGACATTCATATGTATATGCATGACATTATAAATATTTCATGGTTTACAGAGCTATCCAGACTTACAGGTCGAGTCCTTTACTCCATGTTTCTTCCATGTCCTTTATATACTGATTTACATGCCTTACATGCTCAGTACATTATTCGTACTGACATCCTTTTGTTGGGGACGCTGCATTCATGCCTGCAGGTATAGATAATAAATTTGACAAGCCCCCACAGTAGACAGGGTTAGCATTCAGCGAAGGATTGGTAAGACTCCACCTAATTCGGAGTGCAACCGAGTCTATAAGTCTTTGTGTCAGAGTTATGCTACAGACTTATGGGTAGGCCAGTACCCTATCCTATTTGATGTCAAATATTCTTAGAGGCTTTGTAGACACATGTTCATTTTGTATAGTATGTCAGAGGCCTTGACGACCCATATGTATTCATGTTTTAAGAACGATGGTTCATTGATACAACATTTTCCCACTTATAGTTATACATTACGATGTTTGGAAATGTTGGCCCATGATAATTGCAGAAGAAAAAGATGAGTTACAGAGTGGTTCGCTTGGGCCAGTACGGGCCCGGGTGCCAGCCACGCCTCCCCAGGTTTGGGGAGTCACATGATCGGAGACACACACATTCCATTTGCCTATTAGCGAGGCCACTATCACGCTACAGGACGTGGAGGTCTTGGATGGGCTGCCCGTTGATCGATTCCATGCGCCCCCTGAATTTACATTCTTGGTGTTCCGTTGTAGTCATCCACATTAAATCATGCAAATAATTGTTGGGATGTGCCTTCTAGAAATTTTCCTTCAGATGCCTCACACTGTAACGGTGGTAGTCATACGGTTCTTGCCATGCATGCAAATTCTCTACAGAAATTATAATACCACCATGCCGATTAGATATTAGACAAATACCTGAACGTTGTTTGACAACGTGCTCTTTCAAGTGGTTCAAAAATAGTGTCCACGTCTCTTGGCTTTCATTGGCACAAATATCAAAAGCTAAGGGAAATATACTTCCATTAGCATCTACTGCAACGACTATCAACAACTTAATATCACACTTTCCATAGACATGAGTGTCGTCTATGGATATTATCGGCCGACAATGCACAAAACCATCAATTGCTGGTTTAAATGCCCAGAACAAGTATCTGAATATATATATTCTGGTATTCCCGGACTCTCCTCAAACTTCCATTCAACAACAGTCCCGGGTTTAAAGTATTGCAATGCGGCCATGTACCTAGGTAGAGATGCAAATGACTTATCCCAGTTACCATAAACAATTTCAAACGCACGTTTGCGCCCGAGAAATGCCTTTCTTTTGGTAATGGTGCACCCATATACGCTTCAATGTGTGGAATCAAGACAAGAGAAATCAAGTCAACATCCAAGTTGTAGTGATTCCCACTGAATGTGTCCATTTCACAATTGTGGATGCAAATGCATTTACCCACTTTTCACATATTTGTTTTCTTCTTCTTCGCATGCAACATCCAATTACAACCCGTAAACCATATACGGCAATCAACCTTGTATACATCCAGAGATGACTCTCATACCGTCATCTCACGACACTCTTTTACGTTGTACATTTTCACCACCCTTCTTATGCGCGCTTTATCAGGAAATAGCATGCTTTTTGACAACACTGTTGGTCTAGACTCATCCCACATTGTTGTCTGAATTTCATCAGTATCCCTTATGAGGGCATCCACATCCGGCATACTTGGAAAATAATCAAGGTAGGGAATCTCCCTTGAATGAAACGGCACGTGGGACTCATACGCTCTTGGTCTAACGGGGGTTGGGGGGGAGGTGGAGCATGCTCCCTCGTCAAATAAGGTCCAGCATTATCTTCCTCCTCCTCATCATCCTCATCAGGGAAGGGTGTGTCATCTCCTGACTCATAGACATTATTGTGATAATCACAATTCTTTTCCTGACTTTGTGCATCTGCCATTAAATACGTCGTCTTCACGCAATTGAGTCAGGACAGGACGTTCAAGTTGCTCGTTTTCACTTCACAACCAACAAAATAATGAGTTACTCAAATTGATAAATGCTTTACATATAGCTATATCACTTCACTTACAAATTGTAATGTGTTGACATCCCATGATGGACATTATTCTGTTAGTGATGACTCCCGGATGGACCACCATGATCCAACACACCAGAACTACGCATATTCCAACTGAGCGTTGGTTCATAACTTGTAAAATTCATATCTGGCCGGTACCCCCTGTGGAATATATGAGCGTTAATACAAATTTAATACATAAAAAATAAACATCGTAACACAAAGAAAAAAATTGAAGTTTACCACTGATCTTGTGGATTATGTAAAGTAGGAGAGAAATTATTTTCTCGCTCCTCATTCGCCCGTGGAGATAAGTTTAGATCAGGCCAAACTATTTCAGCCGGAACTTGTTTGACTAAAACTGCTCCAAAATAACCACGCGATGACTGATGCGAGACTAAATTGCATAGTTTAACATGTGATATACCTTACATTTTATGAGCATTAATGATAAAATTACACTTGTTATGTGCTTAATGGAGTTTATTTCATGTGTAGGTGAATTGGAAATGGAAACGGAGCTAAAGGGATGCAAATACGTCAAAAATACGCAAAAGGAGACGCCCGGGCGATAGCCGGGCGTTTGCCCCATGAAGCCTGGCCCCCTGGCGTTAGGGGGGAGTTTACCCCATAAAGCCTGGCCCCCTAGGCGTTAGGGGGGCGTTAGGGCCATAACTCCAGGCCCCCCCAGGCGTTAGGGGGGCGTTAGAGCCCAAACGCCCGG
>ML343295.1:0-17694 GCA_005239505.1 Nicotiana paniculata
CCCCTGGCGTTTGGGCTCTAACGCCCCCCTAACGCCAGGGGGGGCAGGATTTATGGGGTAAACACCCCCCTAACGCCAGGGGGGCCCTGGCTTTAGGGGGTAAACGCCCGGCTATCGCCCGGGCGTCTCCTTTTGCATATTTTCGATGTATTTGCATCCCTTTAGCTCCGTTTCCATCTCCAATTCACCTACACATAAAATAAACTCCATTAAGCACATAACAAGTGTATTTTTATCATTAATGCGCATAAAATGTAAGGTATATCACATGTTAAACTATGCAATTTANACCCATCTCACATCGACAGCAACCACCTCTTCCAGATCTTCTTAATCTTTCGCCCATACTTGAAGCTCAGCTCTCAATCCGTCCTCCTCCGCTTCCGCAGCTTCATGGGCGGCCCTTAATGGTATAATCGACTCCTCTAAAGTTTGAGCTTTGTCTAAAGACTTACGAAGGTCTTCTCGAGTACGAGTGAGTGATTGCACGAGCTCGCCTGAGTATTCCTCCTTCTGCCCCAACAAGTTTTTTATTTCTCTAATCTCCTCTAAGGCACGGGACAGCTGCTCCGTGAACGAAGACTCCAAAAGACTCTTATCTTTATCAGTCTGACTGCAAGAAGTCTTCTCTACTTCCAGTTCTACTGCCATGAGTCTCATCTGCTGCTTCAAGGTACTCATTTCCTCTTCTAAAGCATCCATGTCAATCCTTTGGCTATCATACTGTGCTTTCCAATTATCAACTTCGCCCTGCAACTCTTTTGTCTCTTGGTCCGTGTTTGAAATCCTCTTCACAAGCTTCATGCCTATAAGTTTAATCTACAAGAAATAAACCAGTCAAATATGGTAAATTGCATATAAGAAAATGAAAAAGGATAACCTGCGTCATACCTTCAAAGAAGTATGCACGACCTCATTGGCCCATGTAAGAGCATCGTGGTTGGCTAGCTTTGCTTTCTCAGAGAGACCTATCAAAGGCTTGAGCCACACTTCGGGATCACCCGTTTTCTTGAAAAGATTCCCCTCAGTTGGAACCTCTATTACCACCTGCCGCATCTCTCTGCTGGAAGACCCTACTTCCCTAACAGAAGGCATGGAAGCAGGCAGAGATGGAACAGCAACAGGCACAGAAGGTTGAGGAGCTCTAGAAGCCACATGCAAAGCAGCAAGCACAGAGGGTTGAAGAGTAGAAGAAGTTATAGGCAAAGCAACAGAAATAGCCAAAGTAACAGATGAGACAACATCTCTCAAAGAAGCAGGATGGACAACAGCCAAAGGGACATCGTCAGGAGCAAGATCAACACCCTCATGAATAGGGGAATGTGAAACATCATCAAGGACAGGGGGCTCAATCATATACACGGAAGGCAAGGTTAAGGCTACAAGCTCATCATCTAAAACCACTCGCCTTCTCCGTGGCCTATGCACTAAAGCACCCTCTTATTCTTCTTCTACGGAACGAGACTCACCAATATTCCTCTTCGAAGAAGATGAACCAACAATAATTTCCTGGACCTGAGCCAAGGACATCTTCGGGATAGATGAAGCAGACACCCCACGAGCAGAGAACCCTATCAAAAGGGAAACAAGTTTAACGATAAAGAAAAAAAGACTCGAGTAAGGAAAGAAGCAAGAACAAGAGCTTCACTTACCGTGGGTCTTTACATGCCAACCATACCTCCCAGCGAGGTACTTCCAAGATCTCTCTTCTGAAGGAGCAACGGACAATAATTTTTCTACCCAATCACGAATAATGGAGACATTCTCAACAATATTCATGATTGCTTAGAAAAGAAGAAACAGACACGGTGTTAATAAAACATCTCAAGTCAAAATGAGAAAAAGTAAATAAATGTGAACTAAAGCATACTCACGTGCGCGATTCCACTTCTCAGGGAAGGGAAGATTTTCTTCACCCACTAAACCCACAGTGGGTACAACAACATACCGGAGGTACCAACCCCTATCCTTATCATCTTCAGGGGTTACTAGCACTCTTTTGCTTCTAGCAGTCAGAGTAAAAACCCCTTCACGGGATAAGGTAGGAGAGTAGAGATGAATAAGATGGTTGAAAGTAAAAGGAACCGAGGCTAAAGAAGCCAAAATCCTAAGACATGCGACAACTCGCCACACAAGCGGACCAACTTGTCCTAAGCAGATATTGAAAAAACAGCAAAACTCAATTATAACTGGGTCAATGGGGGTCTAAACCTTAGAGTGAAAGGATACGTATAAACAAAAGAATATCCCGTCTTATAAGACGTTATTCTTTGATTACTATTTGGAATATAGACAGGAAAGTCAGACCTCCAAAAGCACTCCCTACGAACAAGGGAAATCTGTCCCTCAGTTATAAGGGTTGAATATCTTTCGACGCTTTCAAGAGAAGAAGATTGGTCTACAAGAAGTTGACTATCCTTAGCAAAAACAAACTCAGCAAGGATAATTTCATCGACTCCAGGTTCACGAAGGCATTCGCCTCTACCTCTAGACAGAGACCGAGAAACCCTAAACCTTGGAGAAACTAGAGATCTAGTTGAAGAAGAAGGGACTATCTGAGGAGAAGAGGAGCCCATCGAAGGAGTGGATCCAATACTTCTAGGTCTACCACCCCTCCGGCTCCTAGTCGGAGCAGAAGATGGCGTTAAAATTTCAATATCAATTACTCCTTGAGGTTGGTTTGAAGAAGACATGTCTGCAAAGGCAAGAAGAAAGTTCTTTACAAAAGACAAAGTTAGAAAAATGTTTCGTGGAAGCAAAGAAAAGAAGAAAGGTATTTATACTAGAGGACAACCGTCAAACATGGAAAAAAAGAAAATTAATGATGAAAAGTCATAACTGAAGATGTCACTTCGGGACTGGCACAACCGCAAAAAGCCCTAAAAGGTGCCGAGCAAATGCAGAACCAATCCGAAAAGGACACGTGGTACGCACATTAAATGGAAGTGACAAATGACGCCTATGGTGCAGAGAAGGATACAATGATTTAAGGAAAAGCGACGGAAAAATATTCCCGCCATAAATGAATATCTACTTACCAAATATTAATCGTTAAATATATGGTAAGTGGGGGGACTATCTGTATTGGTAAAAAAAAGTTTCACACGTAAGCCAGCTTTTAACAACTCAGCCAGTCACGTGGACACAGGAAAACATGACAGCTGGATGTGATCCTTTGAAGAGGTACGGTACAAAGAGGCGCGGTTCATTAAACCCTCGAGCTTATCAGCCACGGGAAACTCAACTTGATCAAAACATGAGAGAGGCGCCGTCAGAATGAATCTAAACAAAGCTACGGGCAGATTTAAAGACCCACAATTGATTACTCGAACGTTATGTAACCGTACCCCAATTACCGTTATCCTTTGTAACGCCTCATTAATGACATAATTAGTCATTAATGAGCAACCATAGCAAGAGTTGTACGTTATAAGAATCTCCTATATAAGGGAGGGGAATACAACTTGTAAAGGCATCTGATTCTCGAATATAACTGACTACGATTTTCTATATTTCTACAATATTGTCTATTATTAATTTTTATCCATTTTTTTGATTATCAGTAACCCGTATTCATCTTAAAAATAAGCTTTAGTCAAATGTCTAATTCTTTGGTTAAACAATTATGCCTTAGATTCTAGCCCAATGGAGTGTAATAACTTTGGAGATCTAGATGTCAAAGGGAGGAGGATTGTGAATAGTGATAAATTACAATGCCCATACATAAGAGTGAAGGTTTCCAGAAGCTAGGAGGAAGGATGGAAAGGAGTAAAAAGGGAAGGGTGAATGCAGGGATAAATACTGGACACCATGCTCAAGTCCTAAGGAAGGAAAGCAGGTTCATTTATTTGACTAACCTTGTTTGTTCTTTTGCAGGAAATATTACTATGGTTATGCCCTATCTCTTGAACAACTCCCATTTGGTGGTATTAGTATTTAATACTCATTCCAATGGGAGGAAAAAACTGTATACATTGTATTAAAACTAAAAATGGAGACGAACAAAAACTCCAGCCCTCAAATCTTCTTTAGCATAGAAAATATTGTCGTATCCGTCGTTCATGTTATAGTATTCATGCTCTACTCGGATTATTCTGACATTTTTTTTTCTCCCTGCGCGGCAGCCCTACCTCAGAGGGACAAGCCTCTCCTTGCTATGGAATCTGATTTTGAAGAAAAGGTCCATATTTCTCCTCTTTCTCCCAACAATTTAGAAGTATTTTCAATTGCAGTAACCCTAGAGGATTCCGCCAGAGAATTCAAGATTAGAAGAAGGTATTTTGCTCGAAGAGAGAGCGAAAGAAGAAAAAATGTGAGAGAGAATCGTGTGTTAATTGAAAGAAAGAGAGAGGAAAAACATAAATAGTGTATTTCATGCCTCAATGGTAGTATATATCATAAATACCTATTTTGCTATAAAATATAAAAAATAGTTATAGAAATAATATTTTAAAATGATTTTGGTTTATAATTAATGCGAAAACTACCCTCTATAGCCCCTCAAAATTTTAATAGCCCTTTTTTTCACTTACACGAAATGGCCCTTCGGCCCAAACATATTATATCTAATAGCCCGAAATGTCTATTTTGTATATTTTTGGTATAGTGACAGTCTATGTTATATTTTTTTTTTTGTTATAATGACAGTCTACTTTGTATAATGTCAGTCTATTTAGTATATATTTAATATAGTGATAGTCTATTTTGTATGTATTTTGTATAATGATAATCTAGTGTATATAAATTGTATAGTGATAGTCTATTTAATATATTTTTGTATAGTGACAGACTATTTTGTATAGTGACAGTCTATTTTAATATATTTTTTGTCAAGTGGCAGTTTATTTAGTATATACATTGCATTAAATTTGTATATAGAGTGTATCGTGCATCTTGCAATGTATTCATAATATATCATTAATGTATTCCGAGTGCTTTTGTGTATCCAAAGAGTATAGACTGTTCTACAATGTATAAATTTTGTATTTATAAAATGTATCGTGCATTTTACTACATAGTGATGTAGTAAAATATATCTGAAAGATTTTCCAGAATTTAATTGTGTTAAAATTACAATGATGATAGTTATTGACAATTTATATCTGTTATATAGTATTTATTTGAATGTACATTTACGTTATTAATTAATTTCTGGCTAAAATAGCATCTTTTGGGCAAAATAGTATCTGGGTCTTGTGCAAATTACTGAATTTCAGGCTGCTTTGCAGATTTCTGATAATTAGGCAAAAAGAAATTCTGGGTATTGTGCACGACTGAATTTTGAGAAATGGGTAATAGATTTATTTGCATGACAAAGAAGGATGTAAAAGAAACAGGCAAAAATGGAGGAGTAAGAGGAATGAGAGATCAAACAGGAGGTCACTAATGGAAGAGGAGTTGCTTCATAGGCAAGCTTTATCAATGGCAATTCAGCAGCATCAGTTATCTCAAAGATTTGATGGTGGGTCCATGTCCAGACGTATTGGATCCACTAGCTCTCGCCGCCGCAATGATTTGCCTGATCAGTTGCTTGTTAATTTCATCTGGCCA
The DNA here is from genome assembly GCA_005239505.1 of Nicotiana paniculata. NCBI lineage: Eukaryota > Viridiplantae > Streptophyta > Magnoliopsida > Solanales > Solanaceae > Nicotiana > Nicotiana paniculata. Next base: position 5,551 of record ML343295.1, read on the forward strand.
GTGGCTGTTAAAAGTTTGGCCCGAGCGACGAACAATGATAATTGCTCATAATTAATTGGGTGTATACTTTAAAATTTCCTATAATTTAACCTATTAAATCCTGTGGGCGAATTCAACTAGCCACAAGTTGAAGCCCGTCTCTTAACTATGTACGATATAAGGTGTGTTTGGTACGAGGAAAATATTTTTTAATTTTTTATTTTTGATTGGCTTAAATATTTTGGAAAATATTTTTTTCATGAACTCATTTTCTTCTAATTAAAGGAAAATATTTTTTGAGAAGGAAATTTTTTTCCGAAACTCATTTTCAACCTTCCCTACCCCATTCCCCATATCCACTAACACCCACCGACCCACCCCATACCCCACAGCCCACCACCACCCACCCAAACTCCGCCCCCACCCCCTCCATCTCATCCCATCCTAAGTAAAAATATTATTAATAATACTTTTTTTTCATATTATAGATAGATTTTTTTATTTCAACAAATGAATATTATTTTTATGATATAAAAAAGTATTATTTTTCATTTCAACAAAAAAAAATATTTTCTACTATCTAAGAAAATACTAAAATTATTTTTCGGAAAATTCACTCACCAACTAAATAAGAGAAAGTAAGTGATAAACCACTCACTTTCCATGAAAATATTTTCCACGAAAATATTTTCTAAGAAATCATATATGATACACGTCATATATGACATTGTAATTCCTGTTTACATTAATAGTATAATTTAACCTATTATAACTGATTAAACTCATAACCTCATAATGCCGACAATGGATTAATTGAAAACTGAAAGAGTAGTTGGCTTCCAAGTTTATTTGTGTTTTACTTCTTCTCCGTTTAAGTCGTCTTTGTTAGCGAGCGCTTTATTCTAATGTGAGATTTTTCGGTGCAATCTGAATTTAGTCGGGTCTTAATATGAGTACCGAACACCGGATGAGAAAAAAAGAAGAAGTTGAAAGTCTTATTTCAGCGTATAAATAGTGAATGTCCAAACTTACATTTTCATATATGAAATTATAGAAAGTAATTAAAAAGGTACATAATGTTAGACTTTACCTGCTTATTTCAACTCTTGATTAGCCTCCAAAATGCAAATACTCTCACTATCACTCGATTCCAGCTATCAGAGGTTCTAAGTCGTCACAGCTAACAAGTTCATCATTCAATATATCAATCTTCAGCATTATAGCAAAGAAGAATATAGGCAAAGTTAGAAGAGCTGGAAGAAGTAGAATCAAGACTCGTTTCCCTTGTTTCAAAATGCCCCAATCTGAGAGTCCTCCATCAAATTCATGCCCATATCATCACTCTTCCACTTCCCGCTATCTCCTTCATTCTCTCCAAAGTTCTCACCTTTGCAGCCCTTTCTCCCAATGGGAGCCTCAATTATGCCAAAAGGGTCCTTACCCAAATCCCAAACCCTAGCATTTTCTCTTATAATTCTCTCATTAGAGGTTTTCTTGAATACCAAATACCATCTCAAGAACCCATTTTTATTTTCAAGAAACTGCTCAAGAAAAATTACCCAAAAGCAAATACGTTTACTTTTGCGTTTGTTTTAAAGGCATGTTCAATTTTGACTGCATTTAAAGAAGGCCAACAAGTGCATAAGCATGTAATACAATCCGGGTTTGGGTCAAGCCCCTTTGTTCAAACCTCATTGTTGAATTTATATGCGAAATGTGAGGAGATTGGGTTGGCGGAGAAAGTGTTTGATGAAATTCCTGAGAGAAATGTGGTTGCTTGGAGTGCAATGATTAGTGGGTATTCGAGACTTGGGATGGTGAATGAGTCTTTAAGTTTGTTTAGGGAAATGCAGAAGACTGGTGTTTCGCCTGATAATGTGACGATGGTGAGCGTGATTTCGGCTTGTGCTATGTCTGGGGCCTTAGATTTGGGGAGGTGGGTGCATGCTTATATTGACAGGAGATTGATTGAGAATGATCTTGAGCTTAGTACTGCACTCGTTAACATGTATGCAAAGTGTGGATGCATTGAGAAGGCAATCGAGGTATTTGAAGCGATGCCTGTTAAAGATGCCAAGGCTTGGAGCTCAATGATAGTTGGCTTGGCAATCAATGGGCTCGCAGAATATGCATTGGTGACGTTTTCCAGGATGGACAAAGCTAAGGTAATGCAATGACTATGAACAATGCTGTAAGATGCAATTTTTCTTACAAAAACATATAAAAAATGTTATCTTGATTCCCATAAAAAACATTAAAGAAGTGCATGAGTTTGTGCATATTAGGCTTGGTTTTGAATGCTTGCGTAAAAATCAGATGAATTAAATGGTAAATCTTTGATGTATTGACTGTTAGCAGCTTATCTGTAATCTATGTTTGAATTTTCTTTCAGGTGGAACCTAACCACGTGACACTAGTTGGGGTTCTTATGGCATGTGCTCATAGTGGGCTAGTTTTTGAAGGGAAAAAGTATTGGGCAAGCATGATTGAGTCTGGTATTGAGCCATCTTTAGAGCACTATGGCTGCATGGTCGATCTGTTAAGCCGTTCAAACTTAATTGATGAAGCTTATTCATTTGTTGAAGCCATGCCACTCGCCCCGTGTTCAGCAATATTGCGCACATTACTTGTTGGGTGCAAAAAGAACAAGATCTTGGACAAAGGTGAAATTCTTGGCAAGCATCTCATCGAATTAGAGCCGTGTAATGCAGAGAACTATATCCTGCTCTCTAGTTTGCACGCATCAGTATCAGACTGGGAGAAAATGCGCCAGGTGAGGAAACAGATGAAAGACAAAGGTATTAAGGCAATGCCAGGATGCAGTTCCATTGAAGTTGACGGTTTTGTGCATGAGTTTGTAATGGGGGATTGGTCGCACCCTGAAGCAGAGGAGATCAAAGAAGTCCTAAGAGATATATCTCGAAGGGTATATTCTGCAGGCCATGAACCTTGGATTGCTACTATACTGCACAATGTGAGTGATGAAGAGAAGGAGGTTGCTCTTTGTGAGCACAGCGAAAGGTTGGCTATTGCTTTTGGCCTTTTGAAGACAAAAGCACCAACCGAGATTAGGATAGTGAAGAATCTTAGAGTATGTAGAGATTGCCATGAAGTGACAAAGATAATTAGTAGATTATACAATAGAGAGATCATTGTTAGGGACAGAGTTAGGTTCCACAGGTTTGTCAATGGAGTTTGTTCTTGCAGAGATTTTTGGTGAATATTCTTCTAATGGCAATATTATTTCAAAAAAGCACCTACTTCTAGAGCTCCTTTTTTTCTTCTTTTGGTTTTGGAGATGGGAGGGGGATTGAGAGCTGTGATAAGAGAGTAAAGCCAGAAGAAGCTTGAATGACCTAATAAGGGCTAAATTCATTACATTGGAACAGGATACATAAAAACTAGATGGAAGAATGCAAAACGTGGGAGCGATATTAATTTCTATAATCCGGAGAGCTTTATTACAGAGGAGATTTAATCAGCCTCATGATTTTCCCATTATCATTATTCTATAATCTGGATAGCTTTATTACACTAAACCTCGTCTCATTTTTCTCCCAACGCAATGCTTTCATGAGCTTTGATCATGTATGCATGAAGTGTTCCTATATATAGGATCTGGTATACAATTGTTCTCTGACAAAGAGACCATCACTTAGACTTGGATTTCGACATGCCATCTGCATATATACTTTAGGAACTGGTATACTCATAGTGCCATCCAGATTCATTGCTGTGGTTAAAGTTAAAGTCAATGTCTGCATCATCAACTGTGCGTTTCAGTGGGCGCTGGAAAGTGTATACACCAAAATGACAACATCCTCTGACCTTAAGTGAGATTGTTGCAGCTGACGGCCAGCTGAAGAGGGGTTTTCGCTTAGAGAAGTGGCCACTTCTGAGGTATACATCACTATCAACGTCTTCTGGTTTCTGATGGACTTCATAACGATCAACTGCACCACCACTGTTAAACCAATTGAAGCAAAAGAAATGTTTGTTGCAATTTCCTGCAATTAAGGAATTATTGACTGTCTTTAAAAAGGTGGTAAGCTCAGTCTTTAAAAAGGCTCACCTTGATTAGAAGCACCTGTTAGTAGGCAAACCACTTCCCCTGCAGTTGAAATAATGACTTTAAGCGAGTGAAATTTCTTCAAAAGGTATGATGCTCTTAAATTGTGTTAAATATCACACATCCTTTGAAAGACCTCACTCTCTGATTGAAATTCAGATTATAAGATACTGATACAAGTTCATTCTTAGGAAAGAACTTAATAAGCAATAAATTACCTGATCTAAAGCAATATATTACTGTATCTTTATCATCCGATATTTACATCAAATCAAGCAATTTAATCTTAGCAGTTGATAATTAAAGTGAGAATGTTTTGCTTAACCATTGAGAATGCACATCGCTTAAGCATGGTTAGATTGTAAATGTGTGTATAAAGGACACATGTTGTGTATTTATTGGTATGACGTAAATACAAGGTGTAGGTTAATTTTTACCGTACTTTTATCTCAACTAAAGTAAATTGCATCCTTCATTTAAAATCAGTTGTTTGTCTCTTCTCTTTTTTTTACATAGAACTGCTTTATGTATTGATTTGGGCTAGTAAAGGTACTCAAGTTGAGTGGAAATGATACAGGGTATCCATTTTTAAACATGTTGTTTAAAATGTATTCACAGTTTACAATGTATTTAAAGATTAGTCAATTTCGCACAAACTTCAGGACACGATATCCTAGAGTTTTAACCTCAAAATTCATACTTCAGGACATCGTGTCTAGAAGTTCGATCTTATGTCCTGAATTTTAAAATAATAGTTCAGAAATTCATGACACTTAGTCCCTGAATATCAAATTAGCAGCTCAAAACTACAGGATACTAAGTCCAGGATACTTTTCCTGAAATTTAGAAAAATTGACTAATCTTTAAATACAATGGAAATTGTTAATATATTTTAAATAACAGGCTTAAAAGTGGCTATCACTGCACTTTGCCCTCAAATTGACCCAACATTTGACAACTTATGGTTTAGTTACAACCCTTTAATGAACACATTACTCGCACAATCTGCCGAATTTGGAGGTCGTGGACTGGTTACACATTTAATGGATCGAAATTGACTCTCATACTGAAGAACTACCCATTGTAAGCGAATAGAAGAATTCAAAAACTAATAAAAGATAGAAAGACTACTATAGAGATAGATTTTTCGTATTTTTGCCTAAAAAAGTGTTCTAATGAGATTATAATTAAGTTGGTTATGTTCTTCTAAAGACGTTGAACAATGTTTTAAACATAATCATAGTAAAAATTGCACGGGCACCCTTTTTGGTCGCCCCATTTAACCTATACCTATTTTTAATTTTTTTTTTAACTTGTACTCACTTTTTAAATAACTTCAACCCTCTTTCTCCTCCTCCTCCTTCTCCTCCTTCATTTTCTTCTTCTTCTTCTTCTTCTTCTTCTTATTCTTCTTTCTTCTGCTGCTGTTGGTGCTGCTATGGAACTTCAGTTCATGGGATGATTGCCATAAATATGTTTATCAGAGCTGAAGTTCGTCAACAAAACAAAAACTTCAGTTGAAGTTCGCCAGTTACAAAAATAAAAACTTCAGCAATTACAAACAAAAGCTTTGCGTTAAGACGTGCACAAGTTAAACAAAAACTTCAGCAAATAAAGAACAAAACTTCAGCTACTATGCTTAAGTTCATCAATTACAAACAAAAACTTCAGCACACTTGCTACTTCAGACCCGTCTACTAGAATGCTGAAGTTTGTGTGATTACCTTTGCTACTTCAGCCCCGTATGTTAAAGTTATGCGAAAAAATGGGTACACTTATAATTTTTTTTATAAAATAGGTACAAGTTAAAACGTGACACAAAAAACGGATATAGATGCAAATTTGTTTGAGGTGCATTACCAAACAATTCCTCATCAGAGTTTGTGGCCTTTAGCCCTTTACGTATTGCATAAGCGTATGGTAGAAATTATGTTTAGTAGTGAGGGCAATCAAAAATTGCCACGCTCCTTTGAAGCTCCACAAGCACTAAAAGTTGGCTGACACGTGCCCTCTAAAATCACTCAGAATAAAAAATTCTGGAAAAAGATTCAAATTTATCATCAAACTTTACAAAATAATTTGAATTTGTCGTTCATAATTGCAGTAAAATATATCTGTCTTTGCAAATTGGACCAAATATATTTTTATTCACTAACACTTAATTATTAAGGATTAATTAATCTCCATTTGGTTTGATGAGTCACGTGCCCTAAGGACCTTTTCCTTTTTCTTTTTGCGAACCACTAGATGCAATAAAATACTAGATTTGAAGTATTTAAAATGTATCGAGCCTTAATTAAGTCTTCAATAAAACTGACGTTCTAGACTTTTCGGCTGTCGTGCTTATTATGTGAATTTGAGTTGTATGTGCTCATAATTTAAAAAAAAAATACACTAATTGTAATTTAATCAATAATATCAAGTTAGTAGTCTATTTTTTTATTATATATTTGTATAACCTATTAGTCTACTTAATTTAATGATATAAAAATTTACATAAATTATTAATGCATAAAATTAAACTGATACTTCACTACTAAAGAAGTCAATTGTCGATTGTCCAAAAATGTAAGTATATTGAAAAGCTTCGACCCCCCAGCTGATCCTATATTGCTTGACATCCAACTTAAACTCTCGCTATGAACGGTGGCTTTTGGATTTCACGTTTTAACTTGTTCTGAAATATCAAAATCATACTTGCGTACTGACAATTGAATGAAAATTGACGTTTTCCTTCCACATAATTTTTTTTTTGTGTCGATCTCTTTACGGAAACAGAAAAGTATGGTAGACGAAAATTAATATTGTTTGACGTAAATTAATGTATTGTTTTGGCTTTGTATTGATTGCCGTTGCATACTTTGCCTCCCAACTACAATCAATTTTTGTTTCGACCTCTTTGTGGAAACAAAAAAGTATTGAAAAAGAATAAATACCAAAGGAAAAAGATACCACGATGGGCAAATAATACCAGTAGTGTGTCCTCCCTCTAACTACCCCGTGCATCCTTTAATTGTGAGCCTTGCCCAGAGGAAGTGAAGAAAGCTGAGCTAAACAGCCACGCAAGCTGAGTTTTGAGCTTTAACAATGGAATAGTGATAACAGAAGAAGGAGACGAGAGAGAGAATTAGTTGTTCTCATTTCCACTAACTGAAAAGCCATACAATTTACAATTATTTATACTTGAGCTAAAACATTTACTAGCCATCTGACTAACACTCATTAAAAATTCAGCTATAGCTATGGTAAAAAAATTCCGCTTTCTCTTTCTAGCTCCCATGCCCTCCGGTGCATGTTAGTCAGACGTACGCCCACCGTGGTTATGGCTCGGGGAAGAGGACGAGCTCGCGGAAGACCTAGGTTGCAACCTTTAGCTGGTATTGGTAAACCAGCTGAAGCTCTCATGCAACCAGATAAAACTCCAATAGCTGACATAGTAAAGTCTCCTGTTCCATTGGATGACGCAAGGATGAAACAACATGCAAGTGAAGAGATTATACAAGGGCCTGCTAAGAGATTGGATCTGAGTGTTAGTCCTTCTCTAAGTGGCCAAAAAGACAAATCAGCCGATTTTTTTTGAGATTTAGCGAGTACAAGCAAGTCAATACCAGATCTAGAACCAGTAATTGAGAAGAAAGGGACAACAGAAGCATGAACTTCGCTATTTGCATGTAATCGTAGCTCTGAGAATGGGTTAAAGTTATCTTACATTCCCCCTAAAATTGTTGATGGGAAAACTGTTGTGCAATTAGAAAAAGAGGATGTTGATAAGGAAATTTTGAAATGGAGATGTGCTTTAATTGTGTATGAAATTGGGGAAACTCCGGGATACAATTATATGCATAGATTTGTAAAGCAGAGCTGGAATCAAGTTGCAGAGCTAGAGGTGTTTATCATGAAGAAGGTTATTATGTAATCAAATTTCAGTCCATCAATGACATGCATGAAATCCTCTATTCCGGTCCCTATACAGTTAATAACAAGTCTCTTATCCCGAAACCATGGACTGTGAATTTTGACTTTACAGAGGAATTCCTCACTGAAATTCCTCTATGAGTGATGCTACCAAACCTTCCTATGAGTTGCTGGGGTGGTCAATCGCTGAGCAGAATTGCAAGTGCAATAGGAATACCCTTGTATGCTAATGAATGCACCTCCAAGCAAAAGAGGATATCCTACGTCCGTATGCTAATTGAAATCAATGTTACTCGACCACTTCCCTCCAATGTCACTGTGTGGGAACCTGATGGGAGACAGTTTGATCAATCGATAGAGTATGATTGGAAACCAGAATTTTGTGAAGTATGCTTGAAAATTGGACACTATTGCAAGCAAATTGAGGCTGAACAACATCAATTTGAGTAGCCTAGAAGGAGAAAGAGACCAAATAAAAATGCACTCCATGCTCCACAAACATGTCCAGAAACAATGGTAAGGGTGATCAAGGAATGGAGAACAAAGAAGACTGCAGAGGTGAGGAAAAGCCTACTGACTAGTTAGAAGCAAATAAGCCAACTACAGAGACACATGATCAACAAGTTCTTGAGCAATGACAACAACCACTACCTATTTGTGAAGAGCAGACAATGGTCAGAAGCAAGGAGATCTACATGGAGGATCAGATACCTCAGAGAAGACCTTAATTGAGCTGTATCAGAGAGTTTCCAACTTTGTCTACCAGTGTGCAAAGAGTGAGTACAACAATAAGGAAATCAGGTGGGAATGAAATTCAGAAATGCTTGCCTACAGCAGATAGTGGACCTCCTATATGACCTGGTTAGTGTGGAATGTTAGAGAGATTAATAAGAGATATAAGCAAAAGGAGCTAAAGTTATACTTAAAGAATAAATATATAAAACTAGCTGGTCTGCTGGAAACTAGAGTTAAAGAAACCAGAGTCAAAAGAGTTTTCAAAAATGTATTACCAGCCTGGGCAATTCAATGTAATTACTGAAGTGCAATGAATAGAAGAATATGGCTTACCTGGGATCCTAATGTATATTGTGTGCTTGACAGAGTTAAGCCTCAGCTAATCCACTGCTTAGTTAAGGGTCGTATGGATGGGTTTGAAGCATATTTTACATTAGTATATGGCTTTAATACAGTGAAACAAAGGAAGGCTCTATGGACAAGTTTGAATGATATCTCTATCCACATGACCAAACTTGGATAGTAAGTGGAGATTTCAATACAATACTGAACACACAAGATAGGTTGTATGGTTATCCAGTCACAACGAATGAAATGGCTGACTTTTCAGATTGCATTCATACCCTTTTTTTTGAATGAGCTGCTATGGAAATGAGACTACTATACTTGGTCAAATAAACAACAAGGTGATGACAGAATACTTAGTAAGATTGACAGAGTATTTGGCAATGATATGTCGATGATGAACTGTGACAATGTGAGCACTGAGTATGACACTTCATTGATATCTGATCACTCCCCTATGTTAATCAATATAAAATTTGTAAGACTTAACATTAAATCACCTTTTAGGTTCTTTAATATGGACATCTCATGGGGATTTTGATGTAATAGTGGAGAGCATATGGAAGAGGAGAGTGGCTGATGATAAAATGGAGGACATATGGAAAAAATTCAAAGCCCTTAAACCATGTTTCAGAAGGCTTAACACTAAAGATTATAAGGGCATAACACAAAGAATTGAGAATGCTAGATTGGAGCTCATCACAGTGCAGGAAAATATACAATAACACTACACTAACAACCTATTGGAACAAGAGAAGAACACACTATAGGAGTTGGAGAAATGGTCTTTAATTGAAGAGAGTATACTGAAGCAAAAGTCAAGGGTAAAATGGATCAATTTAGAATATGCTAAAACTAAGTATTTCTCTGCTATTATGAAAGAAAGAAGCCAAATGAAGAAGATTCCGGAGATTACAACTATGGAAGGATGGAACCTAACAACACCTCCTAGCATCAAAGAAGAGTTTGTCAACTTTTATAAAAAATTGATGTGTTATTCTGCCAAGTCATTGCCTGTAATCAATAAAGAAATCATGCAAAATGGACCCAATCTCACTCATGATCAACAACTTACTTAATTGCAGAAGTTTCAGAGGAGGAGATATTTGAAAATCTATGTGCTACTCATGAGGAAAGGCCCTCGGGGTTGATGGCTACAATTCATGATTTTTTAAAAAGGCATCGCCTATAATTAAGCAGGAGGTAGTGCAAGTAGTTCAGGAGTTCTTCATTTCTGGTAGGCTCTACAAAGCTATAAATTGTACATTAATCACCTTAGTCCCTAAAGTGAGTAATCCAGCAACAACAAATGAATTCAGCCCTATTGCTTGTTGCCCTATCCTATATAATATCATATCCAAAATTCTAGCAAATATATTACAAAGAGTAATTGCTAGTGTCATAAGTGAAACTCAAGCAGGCTCCATTCCTGGGAGAAAAATAGCAGACAACATAATTCTATCCCATGAGCTTGTTAAGGCATACACAAGGAAGAACTCCTCCCCAAGATGTATGATCAAAAGTGATCTCACAAAAGCGTATGATTCTGTGGAATGGATTTTTTTAGAGTAGGTGATGGTAGAACCGGGATTTCTTAGTAGGTTTCAACAGTGGGTTCTAGCTTATGTGAAAAGAGTGAGCTACTATATAATTATAAATGTGGAACCTTCAGAGCCATTCCTAGCAGCTAAAGGGTTGAGGTAGGGAGATCCCATGTCTCCTTTCCTTTTTGAAATAACAATGGAGTACTTGAGTCGATGCCTGAATGGATTGAAAAAGAATAGTGGTTTTAAATATCATCCCAGATGTTCCAAGCTAGGAATCACTCATCTTAGCTTTGCTGATGACCTATTGCTCTTTGCAGGGGGTGATATGTCATCAGTCACTCAAATGCAGCAATGCCTAAATCAATTTTATGAGGCTTCAGGCTTGAAAGCTAATCAAGAGAAGAGCTCAATATACTTTGGAGGAGTAACACAACTTGTAAGAGAAGAGATACTGCAGGAGCTAGGACATTCTAGAGGTGAATTACCAGTCAAGTATTTGGGAGTTCCTCTGTCCACTAAGAAGATGTCAATATCTCAATGGCAACCCCTCATTGAGAAAATGGTGGCAAGAATCTCATCATGGACTGCTAAAAAGCTCTCATATGCTGGTCGAATACAGTTAGTGGAGTCTGTTTTGTTTGGCATCCAAGCTTATTAGTCACAGTTATTCTTGATCCATAGTAAAGTGTTGAAGACAACTGAAGCTTACTGCAGGATCTATGTCTGGTCGGGAGAGAATGTCATCAAAAGAAGACCATTAGTGTCTTGGAAAAAATATGCACACCTGAAAGTGCAGGTGGACTTAATCTAATCAATCTCAAAGTGTGGAACAGAGCAGGAACATCAACAAAGAATCACTGGGATTTTGCACACAAAAGGGTGTGGATCAAATGGATACATGCCTATTACATAAAAGGGAAACAAATTTATGATATGCCAATTCCTCTGTCACGACCCAAACCGATGGGCCGCGACGGGTGCTCGAGTCCTACCTGTCGAACACCCTTAAGCACGCAGTTCTGTCCTAGGATTGTTTATAGACCATTTCTAGTAGAGTCCTGTTTATGGGTGTGTTTTGCACCACACTTATAGAGAGGAGGCTACAGGAAATATAGGATGTTATCCTCTCTTTTCATCTTAGATCGTGCGATATAAGAATTCATGTTCCTAATAATATGTTATATTTTCAGCGATGCCTCCAAAGACTACAGCGGCCCAGAAGGGAAAGTCCGTGGCTGTTGAGACTACTAGTCGAGCGCCACGAGTTACCAGGGATCGGGGAGAGTCTCATAGCGAGATTCCATCGCATACTTCACATACATCACCCTCTCCAGGAGAGCTCCGAGGGGCACCAGCTCCTACACCCGCCCTTTACATTCAACCCCTCAGAAGAATGCACCAGGTCAGGAGATGAGGGATGCTATTCAGTTATTAACTCGATTAGTAGTCGTACAGGCTCGGCGTCAGGAATTAGGTATTGGTCATGCGGATTAAGGGTGGCAGGTGGGCCGGGCCCGCGGGCTATACGGGCTAGCGGGCTAAACGGGCCGGCCC
>MDKI01253954.1:0-28170 GCA_005239505.1 Nicotiana paniculata
TTAATGAGCATAAAATGTAAGGTATATCACATGTTAAACTATGCAATTTAGTCTCGCATCAAGTATCCCCCAACCACTTGGGATGAAATCCACAATGCTTATTGTGCCGAGGTCCGAGCAAATGAGGATGACTCAATAGGCCAATTCATCGACTAACCTCAGTGCAAGCTGAATCTAGAAAAGATCGAAGAGATAGCACTAGAAGAGATCATCTAATTCCGCAACCTAACAGGGAACAACATCACATATATCAGGATGGCCGTTGTACTCCCCCCTCCCTACTACGAAGAGGGCCCATCCAAATCAAGGATGGGAACTCATCAGAACGAAAGATGTATGTCTCCCTTATTATCTACTCATAATTTTTGTGTGTCACCTACAGATATAGTCTACGCCCTGGAGAAGCCCAGACCGAAAGTGAAATGGCCTGCAAAGATGAGATCAGACCCAAACACCAGGAAATTTGACGCCCTCTGTGAGTTCCACCAGGAATACGGGCATAAAACCAAAGGTGCATCGCCCTCAGATAGGAAGTCATAAACATGTTACGACAAGGGAACCTCAAATAATTGTTAAGCGATAAGGGGATGACCAACTTCGCCAGAGGGCGTGAACATCATGGCCCTCAAAAACTGCCTTCACCAGCTCGTACCATCAATATGATCATTGGTGGCGGTGATGATGCCTCTATCAACGGAGTGAAATTCACCACAACTCACAAACTCAAGCGGCCGATCACCCGTGAATGGTATGACGTACTCGAAGAGAGTATCATCTTCGATGAGTTAGATGCCGACGATTTGACTTTCCCTCATAATGATGCCTTTGTTATTACTTTACGCATTTTAGATACTGATGTCATCATGGTGGACGATGGAAGATTTTGTGCATTATCCATCCCCAAGTCCTTTCCCAAATGAGGCTCGAGGATATGATAGTGTCGCATTGCATCACACTAACCGATTTTAACAATGCAATTGAGCGAACATCCTGGGAGATTACACTCCTCGTCTTGGTCGGCGGTGTAACTCTAGAGATAACATTCCAGATCATGGATCAGGCCACCGCATACAACACAATAGTGGGTCAACCATCGATACATCCTATGAGAATCGTCCCCTCCATCTTATACCAAGTAATTAAATTCATAACTCCATGGGGAATATTCAGTATGTGCGGAGAACATCGCACATCCTTCGAATGCTACCACATTTCTTTAGATAGCACGGCCACCCAACAAAGAAAGGACAAAGAAAAAGGGGCATAGCAATCAGCAGGGTCGAGGTCGGATCATGACGAGATCGGGGATGACATAAAAGACCATGACATGGTCGAAGCTGTAGGATCGACCATTGAATACCTCGACCCCGTTCAATTGGACCCCAATGATCGTAGCAAGAAGACCTATATCGGTGGCAAACTTCTGGATCAAGGTAAATTCAGTCAATTCTTAACAGCTAATGCAGATTTGTTGCCTCATATCGACAAACTCATTGATGCAATGATCGGGCATGAGCTACTAAGTTTCTTGGAAGCTTACTCAAGTTATAATCAGATCCTCATGGAAGAAGAAGATCAGGAAAAAACCGCGTTCGTCACCCACCAAGGGAACGTATTCCTATAGGGTCATGCCTATTGGACTAAAGAACGCGAAGCTACCTATCAAAGGTTGGTGAAAAAGATGTTCAAAGACCAGATCGATAAGATAAGAGGTATATATAGACGACATACTGATCAAGTCCAAAAGGGGAGAAGATCACAACGATCATTTGAAAGAAACTATCGACATACTCAGACGGTACAGAATGAATCTGAATCTAGAGAAGTGCGCGTTCGGTGTAGCCTCAGGAAAGTTCTTGGGTTTTCTGGTGTCACAACGAGGGATAGAGTCCAGAACTCTTGACCACCAAAAACCAAGTCCATAGGTTGACTGGTCGCATCTTCGCCCTATCAAGTTTCATTTCGCGGTCCTCAGATAGGTGCCATAAATTCTTTGGCATACTCAAGAAAGAAAATAGTCTTGAATGGACTTCCGAGTGCGCCCAGGCTCTGCGAGAATTAAAGGCATACCTGTCATTGTCGCCCTTGCTTTCAAAACCCAAACGAGGGGAGCGTCTCTTCGTCTATCTGGCCATATCCAAGGTAGCTGTAAGCGTAGTCTTAATTCGAGAGGAAAAAGGTATGCAATCTCCCATAGATTACATTAGCAAAACACTCGTCCACACCGGAACAAGGTACCTATACCTCAAAAATTGGCTCTGGTCTTAGTCGTAGCTTCACAAAATCTTAAACCCTATTTTCGATGTCACCCCATCTCGGCTGTCACAACCTTCCTCCCTGAGAAGAATTTTACATAAACCCAAACTATCGGGAAGGCTGGCCAAATGGGCCATCGAGCTGAGTGAGCACGATATCACATATCAGTTGCGAACAACGATAAAGTCACAAGTGCTCGCCGACTTCAACACAAAAATAATGTCTGAAGTCGAAAGGGAAGTTGTCCAATCCTCCCACCGAACACAAGACCTCTGGGTCCTATATACCGATGGCGCATCCAACGCATCAGGGTTCGGACTGGGACTCGTACTCGAAGTCCCAACAGGCAAAGTGATTTGCCAATCCATAAGGTTCCCGTATATGACTAACAATGAGGCCGAATATGCAGTCGTAGTTGCAGGTTTAAGATTAGCACTCAAATATGGAGCGAAACGGTTGAAACTGTGTTGTGATTCCCAGCTCGTTGTCAACCAAGTCATAGGGACTTTCCAAATCAAGGAACAAATATTGCAAAAATACCATATCGAAATCTGCAAGCTACTGCCTAAGTTCAATGAATGTCAGCTCGACCAAATCCCACAAGCACAGAATGTCGAGGCAGATGGCCTTGCCAAACTAGGCGCAACCACCAAAAGCATAAAAGTCGGAGAGAAGAACATGGTCCATATCCTCAACTCATCACTAGATGAAGTCGATATAAGAACCGTAAAATTTACTTGGGATAGGCGCAATCGTGTTGTCGCGTACTTGCAGGACAGCAGACTCCCTAGCGACAAAAAAGAGGCCAAGAATCTAAGAATGCAAGCGTCCAGGTACAGTATCCTCTGCAATGATATGTACAAGAGAACCTATCTCTGGCGAAGTGCTTGGGCCAGAACCAAAATCAGCGTGTACTTAAAGAAGCCCATGAAGGCCATTGCGGAGCTCACTCCGGCAATCAAACACTGGTTAGATGCCTCATAATAATAGGATATTACTGTTCTACCATGAAAAAAGATGTCGCAGACTATGTAAGGAGATGCGAGCGATGCCAAAAGTACACCCCAATGATTCACCAAGCAGGCGAACATCTCCACTCACTCACATCCCCTTGGCCGTTCATCAAATGGGGAATGGACATTTGGTTTTAACTGACTACTTCTCTAAGTGGGTGTAGCAAGAGCATTCGCCCAAATACGAGAATAGGAGGTTTTTAACGAGGCGACAAAGGGAACGCTTCGAGTGGAAGTACGAAAAGGTAGGGTCGTGGTTACTATTTCATTGCTTGACCTTTCAATATACTCCAGATCGACCAATGAAGGGACTAGATAGATCAGCACTAGGTCTGGAACGCCAACAAACACCCAAAAATCTGTAAATTTCTCTAAGTATGTAACTAAAGCAACAATGTCAAAGCAATAAACTTTACGCTTATCAACTCATCTTTCTCGCATTAGGTTACATTCGACCCCGCTCGAACAAACACCTATCAATCCTCGACCACACTTTAATAAGAGGTTATGTTTGACCTCACTCGAACAAACGCCTATCGGCCCTCAACCATACTAATGAAAGATTACGTTCGACCTTACCCGAACAAACATCTATCGTCCCTCGGCCACACTTTAATAAAAGGTTATGTTCGACCTCGCTCGAACAAATGTCTATCGATCCTCGGCCGCAATACTAATGAAAGGTTACGTTCGACCCTGCTCGAACAAACACATATCGACCCTTGGCCATACTTAATAAAAGGTTATGTTTGACCTTGCTCGAACAAACACCTATCGGCCCTCGACCGCAATTTAAGGAAAGGTTACAATACGACCCCGCTCGAACAAACACCTACCGACCCTCAACCGCATCTCAACATAAAAAATATAAAAAAGTAAAAATAATGCGTAATCAGCTCCAACACCACGGCCAGCTAAAAGAAAACACCAATGATGGAAAGAATGAAACAGGCAAATAATAGAAGCAAAAAACGTACAAGTACAAAAAGTAAACCACATGAAGAAAAGAATATGGAGAGAACAACTTTGATATTTCATGCTTAAACATTTTAGAAAGGCCCATAAAGATGCCGGCAAAACTACACAAAAAGTTACAAGGCAAAACAAAAACTACTGATCGCCACCATCACGATCTTCAGTGCCTTCACCACCTTGACCACCGATGCCCTCGGCATCTCGATCGACCTCACCATCGCCACCTTCGCCCTCAGGATAAGTGGTATCGTACCATGCGTCCTCTTCAAGTCGATCTACTCCCTTATCGCCCCCAAACTGGCCTCAGGTGTAGCGGGATCATACCCACAAGCGACTCAAGCTTCATGAGCCTTAACACGAACATCTACGAGGGCGACCTCAGAAACGGATCCAGCCTTATGCAAATCTCGAAACGCATATAACTGAGCCTCAGCGAGAATCCATTCCTCATACAATTCCCGAGGAACTTTGGGAAATTCTGAAGTGCGAGAAGACGATGGTTGGGCAAGCAGTTGGGCCTTCTCAGCTTCTAAAGCGGCCACCCAATCATGAAGGATGAAGTTATCCTTCTCCAGCTTTCTGATCCTCTCCTCTAGCCGATCTTCTTTAGCTTTCATCGTGGATTGGTCATTCTCTTGCTTGGCCCGGAGGGTCCTATTCACTAATTCAAGCATCTCCGATTTCCTTCGAGCCTCCAAACGAGAAGATTCTGCCTTCTCAAGATCACTCTGCTTCTCTTCGACTTAAACATTAAGGGCCCCCAACTGAAGCCGACATTCTTCTAACTGCCCTCGCAGCTCGACCACTTGTGCTTGAAGGTCACTATATTGGGCCTCCACATCCCTACTGACCTCAATAACATCCCCTCAAGGACACCACACTTCTCGACGACTTTCACCATCTCATCGTCCTTCTCATTCAACTCATTGTGAAGGGCTTTCATAGCCTTCTTCACGACACCGCCTGCGAAACTCTCGGTCCTTGTTGCGATACTCGAGGTACTTATTTTTCAACCTCAAAAATATTTCTCTACGCTCCAAAAATAAAAACAAATACAAAAAAGAGAAGAAGGACAAAACACCAAACACTCACTCTAAGATCAAGACCAGCAATGCTCCTTGACAAAGTGCCATCATCTAACTCTTTGAGGGTCTTACCCTCTATCCTGGAACAAAGAGGACTAAGGACAGGGACTACGTCCTCGGTGTTCTTCAGCAGTCACGATCCATAGGGATCGCAATGGTCCTTGTAGACCCCTCCAACCTTATCTCAAGTTGGATAAACCCTTCTTACATCATCTTCAAGTCGTCCGCGTCAACGTCTGAACCTGACTCATCACGCTCCTCAACGACGCCTTTGCCTCTATCATTGGCCTGCAAGGAAGTATTCAGCAACCAGTAGGGAAGTTTATGGCTCCTCTCGCCTCGACGTATCGAGAACGTTAGCGATCGTCCCTTCTGTCTCTGTCACCGTAGAAAGAAGTGGCATATCTACGTCGACTTCCCTTGACCTCGGAATCTCGTAACCCAGCTCAGATATCATTTCCGATGATAATGGTCGTCGTCTTGTGCGGTGAAAAATAACCCTCCATTAAGTTAATGGCCCAGACGACCCAGCCGCCAACATCTACAAAACCTCCTTTTACGAGGCACCTAGTCCCCATCACCATGCAAAGGCCCCTCGTTCTCATCCAGAGGCAGATCTAGGATTTAAAGGTGGTGGGTGCCAAAATTTTCTTTAATGTATATCTTATAATAACTACTAATATATAGTTTTTTCGGAAGGATTGTCCGGTTCATTTTTTAGTTTATTTGGGCACTTTAATAATCACTTTATTTGCAAATATAAAAATTACATCAATTTTTCAGACCTTACTTATGAAATTTCATTGGGTATATATGTTATTATTGTCGTATGAAAATTACATCTCACACATTAAGAAGCAAACATAATTAACATTTTAAAGAAGGAATCATACTTTTATTATTAATAATATAAGTAAAATAAATATTTTCAGTAGAGAACTATATTTTTTTGTATGCTAAAAATAAATTTGCACAAGTAAAATAAAATCTTTAATAAGGGAACTCTACCGATCAGAATAAGAAAAAAAAATATCTTTAATAGATAAATTATATCTCATAAGTAAATGTGGAATTAGATAAACTACAAGATCTCAAAACTTAAAATCATAAATCTAATGCTTGTGAAATATTCATCATAATTTATTACTAAAGAGATTTAAATTGTATTTACCAATCATAGAATAACATAAATTTTTATGTTATAAAAAAAATATAAATTAATTTTTATCTCAATCTAAATCAAGACCCAAGTTTTTTTGATTTTGAAAGAAGAAAACTAAAAAATTTGAGATTAAGAGAAATGCTTATATTATGAAAATTTTAAGTTTTGGAGGCTCTTGTTTGGGTATTCTTGCTAAATATCATAGATAATGTAATAGAATAGAGGAAAATAATAAAAATAATAAACGACAAATAGGAAACTGGGAGGTAACCAAAAAGGAAAATGATTAGGAGAAAAGAAATAAAAAGCACAACGAAAAGGGAAAGTCAGACAAGGTTCAAGATAAATTCCAGCTTGAATTTTACACACGAGAAAAGCTTTCAAAAAGGTCTATCAGTCATGGCACCTTTGTCTAGTTTGCGGATGAGGGTGGCAGGATCATATATTTAACCTAGTTTAAATTTTTTACATATAAATATACGATAATTTTACCAACTGAGCGGGTGCCATACCACCCTCACCCATAAGGGTGGATTCGCCCCTGTTCTCATCCATAAGACAGAATACCTGAGGAACTGAGATTTTCTTGACTGATGTCTCCACAGTCAAAGGAGGGACAAATTCAGAAGCCGTCGCCATCGAAGAAGGGACCGAAGCCTGAATAGAAGCAGTCGTAGTTGAAAGAGGGCGAGAGCCAAGGACGTAGCGGCTTTCCTCTTTCAGAACGTGGGAGCGGGAGCTTTTGACCTCCTTAAAATCTCCTAACCGAAGCTAGGAAAAACACAAAGAAAGGGAAAAGTCAGCAAAAGTAAACCAAAAGAAAAAAAAAGAACTAAGACACCGGTAATAAAAGGGAACTTACTAGCCGAGGGGAGAGCATGCCCAAACTTCTTGATGAAACCGGACCACTCATGGATCCCTACGATGTGAGGGAGGAGCCGACCAACCCAGTCAAAAATGTCTTCGACCAAAAGATAAGGCGAGTTCTTGGCTGCATGAGAAAAGGGCAAAAAGTCAAAGACCACGATCAAGCAACAAAAAAAAACACCTACATACTAGGAAATTAGGTACTTACGAGTACAATTCCACGTCTCAGGGAAACCGTCGATGTTGTATCCTCGGTTCTGATGAAAAAGAAGTTGGACCAGAATTGGCGGTTAACTTTGTCATCCATCTTCACCACCAGGCACTTCCATCCTCGGTGGCGAAGGTTCAACATCGTCCCCCTATAAAAGCTGGGGTGAACATATGTATTAAATGCCGAAGAGTTAGTTCGACCTCGGCTACCTCCGCAAATTTGGTAAGCATTCGTATAAGCTTATAAATATACAGAGCAAGCTGAGCTGTGGAAAACGCCGTAATAGCGACAGAATTCCTCCGCCAATGGAAGGAGAGGGAGAAAGTAACCGACTTGGAAGGGATAGGCATAGAAGGCACAATGCCCAGGACGGTGGAACTGCACTGTATCCCACTCAGTCGAGATTAATTCGACATGATCGGGAAGGCCGAAATTGACCTTAAGCTCTCCTAATTCTTTTGTCTTCATCACTGACCGGAAGGCCCTAGGGTCGTCATCAGGTGATTTGGAGAAGTTAGACCTAGTATCATGGTTGCGAGGAATTATCTCCTCCACCAACGGGAAACATCCATCATCGATGGCGATAAGAACATGCTCCCCGTGATGGGGAAACACCAACACCAAAGGGATCACATCACTCCCCTCATTAGACTCCAAAGACATGTTAGACATGTTTCGATGAAAGGAAGAGAAGTATCAAACGATGGAACTGAGAACGAATGCAAGTCACTGGAACATAAAGAAGATGTTTAGAGCAAGGGAAAGCAAGAGAGTAATGTAGGGTTTCGAAATAGAAAACTTGGATCTTCAAAACCATACCCTAACATGCCTATTCATAAGGATTTTGGCTCTAGAACCAAAGTCGGTTCATCATTACTGGCACCGGAATCAAAACGACAGTTTCAATCAGGGGTCACTCGCGAAATGAAGCAACACATTAGGAATATGCATCATAATGATGCATGGCGTCATGGCGTCACCCTAATTCGTGGACAACAAAACTCCAACAAACCGACCGGGAAAATGGAAGCGTTTGAAATAAGCGGCCCACGTAGGGCTACGTTGCCGGTTACCCATAACCACTACGACCTGCCCAACTCACTCGATTGTTTCGACCACAACGAATAAAATTTGCTCACCGAGCCCGACTGAAGCCAGCCTCAATAAGCAGGGGGACTAACTGTAAGAGTCAAAATTTTTCTTTAAAATATTTAAGCCAAGATAATACTAAGGGGAGAGTTCCCAAGTCGCCGCTTGTGGAGATAGCCCAAGAAGCAGTAAAGTCTGTGGTCGAAGAGTCAACAAGAGCCGTAGTCGAGGTGTCAACAATGGTCGAGGTCGAGGTCGAGTACCGTTGACAGAGTTGTAACGACTAGTTTTCAAGATAGGATATTAAAGAAAATATTCTAGTAGATATTCTCTGCACTTGTACTATTAGAGTTTATTTTGGAAACATGTCCCATATGAATAGGAAAAGAGACAATGATAGGGGAAGATATGATATTCATTTGTAAAGAACACATTTTGACTAAAAGATTCGGCTCATACGTGCTAGAAAACAAACATCACATTTTCACTCAGATTCTTGTTCATGCTTTTCCATCATATCCGAGAATAACTCGATATTCAAAGATCTTTCTGTCAGTCATTGTCAGGAGGAAGATCCACGTATTTCATCCTTTATTTGATGAATCATTCCTCACATTTACTTAAATGTCATTTATTGTTGTTCATTATTATTGAATGTTACATATTGCTCCTGATTCCCAGAACATTTATTATATGAGATTATCACTGTCCGACCAGATCCACACAATATTTATCGCTTCTATAAAAATTTCCTATAAAAATATTACTGTTAGCTAAGATTAATCATTGTGTGCATAAATTTAATTATTTAAATCAAGATATACTATATTTTTTGGTCAAACATATAAGACTTTAGAGAGTTAGGAGCTGAAACGCGCGCATGCGCAACTAAATTGACGGCTGCTATTATCCAGAAAAATGGTCGCCGTTACTCTGATACAAAAAATTATTACTACTATTATTACTACTCTTTGGCTGTTCTTCCATGTTCCCTCAACCACTTACAAGCAACGTGTCAACTTCACGATATTTCAATTTTCTCACCCTCCCTTCGCACATCCGATGGCGGCCTGTAATAGCTTTCGCTGTGGAATCGTGGACTCTGTAAGCCCTAAGCCTGCTTTCCTACTCCAATCTACTCATTTCTGATAAACCCCTCCTCGTTTACCTTTCTCTCTTCGGCAATGCTCTGTTCAATTTCTACCCAGAAATCCGGCGCCAACTGGCTCGACCGGCTCCGATCATCAAAAGGTTTTTCCTTTGCCGACCACCAGACTCCTAATGGATCCAATTCTAATTCTCCCCATGCCGAAACTCAACTAAGAGATAGTAGTAATAATAATGCCGGTTCAGAATCCAGCTCCGATCCAATTCGGTCCGGAAGCGAACCGGTCCAAACTCCCACAGCACCAGGTAACAGGGGAGACGACGAACAACTATGTAATGTAGTTACGAATGTTCTCTCGGAGCTCTTTTGTATGGGAGAATCAACTAGTTTACCTAAATTCAATTTCAAAAAGGGCTCCCGCAAACAAACGAACCCTAGGTTTTGTGCTTCATCCGAAATCAACAATGCTGCGTCACCGATGAGCGATGAAAACAGTCGAGTGGAGATTAAGGATTCTAAGGTCAAGCTATTAGAGCAAGGGCATGATTTGAACTTAGTCGAAGAGGGGGACAACTCACAGGCCAATCTGTTGGGATTTTCGCGGACTGAAGTTATGGTGATAGATACGAGCTGTGCGCCGTGGAAATTTGAGACATTGCTTTTTAGAAAGAAGAACGTGTGGAAGGTTCGCGATAAGAAGAGTAAGACGACGAGTGTGGGTAATAAGAAGAGGAAGAAAGCTGATGTGGTGAATGAGGATGTTGCTGGCGAGAAGAAACAAAAGGTTGTAAGCGGGAAGGATGGTTGCGGTTCATCTAAGGATGAAAAAGGGGGAGCATGCAAGTTTCCGGTTAATGAAGTAAGTTCAATTAAACCAGTTTTGCTGCTAATGATCATGTTTTGTTAAATGTTACTTGCGTTTTACTCATTAAGATGCTTTTTATGGAATGTGATCAAATACTGATCTATATATGGCATGCATCGTGTTAGTGATGGGAGCTTTCTAATTATTCAGAATTCTTGTTATTCTGTGTTTTAGTATTGCAAGAATCAAGTTACATCTTGCATATCTTCTCGGTAGTTGATTGTAGTAAATGCACATGCATAATGTATCTGCATATCAATTCAACTTATATTGCTTTGAGGTAATGGAACTGTACATTCCCAATTAAATGATGGCTATTGATATTCTCGTACAACCTTTGGCCTACATCATGAGAATAGAAAGGAATTTTCTCTCTTCCTGTGACATATTCAATCATGGTTTTCACTTGTCACGTGCACTTTGAATTTGAACGTAGATCACAATAGGAAAATATGGCACTTAATCATACTAAGCTAGCAAATCCTGGGTTATTCTGTTGCTTAGTTATTAACCTAAGTAATGTAAAGGGTTGTCTCGGCGCCACAATGTTTAATCTCGTGTTTTAGTTTAGCATATGCTGGTGCTACTTTCTGATGACTGAGGCACACCACATTTCTTTTAGAAGAAGCCTTGATTTGGCGTGCCTAACCTGCTATGGGTGTGTAACTAGATTAGCCTTTTCTAGTTCTCATATGGATTTCTGGCTCCGTTGCAAGTGAGAGTTGTGATCATGTATCGTGTACTACTTATTAGCTTTCAATTTCAGAATGATAATAGAGTTGCTATGCTGCTATTTCTAAGTCATATATGTCATTCACCATACTTCATGTTTTTTTTCAAAAAGTTCACAATAATAATGTGTTGGAGCTCTCTTCCTTCTCATAAAAAAAAAATGCTGGAGCTCTCCTCTCCGATATTTATGGTAGCTTTTCTTGGTTTTCCTCTTGCCATATCGTGCGGTTGAAGATGTTCCTAGTCCCTAGATGTGCGGTCCACCGAATTCAAAATTGTTCTTTTTTTGTCACAAGATGGTACTATGCAGGTTTTTTCGTTTTATGAACTATGTATAGTTATTTCTGACAATCTTTCTAATAATGACCATATTTGGTAATTACTGTCAAGTTTTTCCTTCTTGAACATGGAATTATTTCATTCTAGGCTGTAGTATGTTTCTTCAGCATCTGATACATAGTTCAAGCTGTTTCATCCCGTTTGCAAGTCTATGCTTTCTGTGACCAAGCTCCATTATATTGGAAGATCTGAAGTTTTTTTTCCTGGTAGAAATTTGTGAGATTAGAGGTAAGATGCACTAAGATGAAAAATATTGTGTGATTTGGTAATCAACAATGTTTTGGCGGCATCGCTGGGACTTGAGTGCCAAAGAATTTTGCTGACATTGAGAAAGAACAACCTAGGTTGTTTTAGATATTTTTGTTCTTTGTTCACTTTTCTTTTCTTAATTCATTTTTTTAACAGGTACTTTGAGTTAGTGAATTAATATCGACAAGATAACTAGATCTCATTAAATAAATGACAAACTAAAATGATGTGACATATAGTATTGTCCTATAGTGTGTACTCTGCATTAGAATTTGGACTTTCTTGTTGATTATATATCCTATTATGCCAAATCTCTAAATAGGTAAGTTCCGCACATGCGTTTATGATGAAATGTTTTCATCCTATGTCTTTTTTTTCTTCTTATTGATATGGTTTTTGTTCTCTCATTTTTGTTTTAATAGAACTTTTTTTAAGTTTTGAAATTCCTTCCTTCTTTTGGTTTTTAAAAAAGTTATTTTGTCATAAAAAAAGGAGACATGAGGTCTCCGGTATGTTTTTATTATTGTTGAACTCAAGAAAGTGGTACTGGTTTCAGATATAATAAATATTTAATTTGCCAAATTATCACCAAGTACAACTAGAATATTTAACTTAATTCGTCATGGTGAGTCAAAATTTTTTGTTCAAAAGACTCTAAACCTATTAAGGCCTAATCCTAACTCGAAAAATTAACGTGATATTTCCATGTCCTATTACAAAATTTTCAATCCTAAACCAAAATTTATGGCATCAGAGTGCAGTTTTCAAATTCTTTTCTTTCTTTCTTGATAAGGAAATCGACATTCTTTTACTAATCATATATAAATAAGTGTGCAACTTGAGTTGAATAAGAAGGAGCATGATAAAACAATGATAATAAAAAAGAAACAAAGATTTAGATACTCTTGAAATACAGAAGCGGTTGCCATATGCAAAGATGATATATTAAACATTTGGCTAAGTAAAATGGGGGCAATACCATAAGGCTTCTATATCAATAAAATTCTAGAGGTTCATCTACCAAAAATATATAATTGGCACCCATAATATGCATCATCACACCCACTATTGCGACCTACTGCCTTGTAACTATGTGTTAGGATATCTGCTATTTAGTTTAAAAGTCCATGAAATAACTTCAAAATAATACCAACATCAGGACTTCAAGAATATTGTGCACCATCAGGCAGAGCCATTTTCATAAAGTTTATGGAGGAATTTTCAGTATTTATTTAGCATATGATCCATTTGATTTACTCAATCCCACTTGTCCATACAAAATATTGCATATGCATCAGCTGCATAAGTGGAAAGTTAAGAGAAACAAAAGACTTATCAAGTCAGTTGACATTTAGGTAATCGTGATGATGAGCTAAAATCCATTCAGTGTAAGGCTCATTGTAAATATTCCCTTACTTGCCAATACCATGCAGTTGTGTCACATGAATTTAACTTTCTCCAAGATATCTTTAGGGAGCCGTTGAATCATTTGTGTCCTCTTCCTATAATCTTAAAGGTTGTATCCACTTTTCAATATCCCTATAGCAGCCTCCCTAGGAATCACTGCATTTGGACAGAGAGTGAAAAACTCCGACAGGACTCTGCGAACCTACATGTGCTTTATGATCCAACAAACATCTATGGAAAGGTGAAGCTTACATAATTAAGATATTCTTTCAAATATCAGTTAGTATTCTCACATGCAAAACTCCAAAATTTCACAGAACAAAGTCGTTACACCAAATTTAAGACTCAAATAACTATACTACTCCCATGCTTCTTTAGGAGTATCTGTTAACTTCACTTCTCATCAACAGGCAACCCGAAGATAGGAAAAATGGTGCACTAATAGTCCTTTTAAGTTTATAAAAATGGTGCACTTTTAGACCAAGCAAACTATTTTCTGTCTATTTTGAACGGAGTTACTCTGCCACTAAAAAACATCCAAATAAAGAAGGGAAATCCCCTTCCTGTGAAAACACATCGGAACCAAAAAGCATAAATTAACCTGTGTGATCGAGAAAACTACGTATGAAGAAGCAGAAGCACCCTTAATAAGGTAAACTTAAGTCGAAGAAACGATCTTCAAGAACAAGTGCGCATAGGGGTTGCACTAGTTCGCTCACAAACAAGGGCCCAATTTAACTGGGGCCATTGGAAGTGTTCTAGTAAAAGTTCAGGTTACTTTTACGCTGCTGCAATTGGGAAAATGGGCGTAATTCTAGAAAAGAAGTTATATGAGTACTCAACATTAAGTATATTCCTGGAAAAAAATGGTTTTGCCTTGGGTTAAAGAAGCCAAATGGGCATGTTGATAAAAGAACTTATCTCACGGAACCAACTCATGAAGATTTTCTTTTCATACGAACACCAAAATTACACATCATAACAACAACTTAGAAAAAATATGAGCGTTGTAGAAAGCTTGTGAAAGTTAGACATAGTTACTTAGAATTCTCATCTTATTTGTGCTTTGGGTTGCTTGTTGACAAGAAGTGAAATAGCATATGCTCCTAAAGAACCACGAGAACAACATAGTTATTTGAATCTTAAATTCGGTGTAATGATTTTGTTCTGTGAACTCTTGGGGTTCATATGAGAATGCCGACTGTTACTTCCTCTGTTCCAATTTATGTGAACTTATTTGACTAAGCGCGGAGTTTAATAAAAAATGAAGAATTTTAAAATTTGTGGTTCAAAACAAGCCATAACATTTGTCTGGTTATAATTTTTTTGAAACTTGTGGTGTTAAGCAAACTATAATGGCTGTGTGACTATAAAAGCTTCTCATTAAGGGTAGAATTGGAAGTTTAAGTTAAATTGTTTTCAAATTGGTCATTCTTTCTGGAGCATACTAAAAAGAAAATAGGTTCACCTAAACTGGAATAGAGGGAGTATTTGAAAGAATATTTGAGTTCTAGAAGCTTCAGCTTCCCCAAGATGTTTGTTGGATGTTGGTTCCTACTAACACTTGTGGAACACATGTAGTTTGGCATAGTCCTCCTGGAGTTTTTCACTTTCTGTCTAAATGCAGTGGTTGCTATGGAGGATATTGAAAAGTTGATACAACCTTTAAGATTATATAGGAAGGTAGAAAAAATTTAGCGACTCTCTCAGGAATACTTGGGAGAAAGTTGGATTCATGTGACAGAGCTACATAGTTTTGATAAGTAATAGAACATGTGCAATGAGTTTTGCATTGAAAAATACAATTTAAATAAATTTTAGCTCATCATTGCAATTATTTTGAATGTCAGAGAAATTGACTTGATAAGTCTTTTGCTTCTATCAACTTTCTAAATATGCAGCTGATGCATATGCAATATTTTGTATGGATAAGCGAGATCAAGTAAATCCGGCTAATTATATGCTAAATAAATACTTGGAATTCCTCCATGAACTTTTATGGAAATGGCTTTGCCCAAGGGTGCAATATGTTTACTCGAAGTTCTGCGATTGACATAATTCTGAGGTTATTTCATGAATTTTTAAGTTAACAGATAGCCCGACACATAGTTACAAAGCAATAGATATTAATAGTGGGTGTGATTATGCATATTTTAGGGCCAATTATATATTTTTGGTGGATAAACCTTTGGATTCTTTTGGTAAAAAAACCTTATGGTACTGCCCTCGTTTTACTTAGCCGATGATATAAATATATCATCTCTGCATATGACATGTGCTCCATTTATTTTAAGGGTATCTAAATCCTTAACATTGTTATGTCATGCTCTTTTTCTTATTCGACTCAAGTCGCACATTTATTCATACATCATTAATAAAAAAAAAGGCAAAATACATAGATTGCCACCTTAACTATGGACCAAATCCCTGTTACATACTTTCTGACGATGAAAATTGTTTTATGCACTCAACCTTTTAAAAGTGTGCCTATGACACACTACTTCTGTAGTTAACCCGTCTCACAACACATCTCTATATAACGCACCAATGAAGTTACGACACGTGTCCTCGACTTAAAAAATTAATACTTAGAATTACAAATCTACTCCCGTCTTCTTCCTTCTTAGGTCTGTAACTTTTATTTGGATTCAGCTCTCTTTTAGTTACTTTTTTTAATTCAAAGCCACCCCTAATCAGTTACAATTTTCCATTCATTCCAAATATCAGATTCAGCTTTGTGCAAGTGTTTCCATCATGGACCTATAACACCCACTTGAATTTGAACATGAAATTTCATATTCAAATGTAATTTTTTGACTTCAACCTTTGAAGCTTTGCCAGCAATGGTGCTTGGAACATTACTCCACCCAAATCTTTCCCAAACAGTGATTGCAATTCAATTTTCGTTCTAGACGACACGACACTTTCTTTAAAAAAAATTGATTTTAATGTAATAGACTTGAGGTTTGGGTTTCATTGTTCGAGCCACAGATAAAATTCAATTTCTAACTAAAATTTGTACTTCACATCACTGGGTAACAATTGTTTGGGTTGAATTTAGAATTCAACTGCTGATTTCAAAGGCTTCACTGGTGAACAGAATGTAAAAATAGTCACTGGGTTGATGCGAATTTGAGATCTAACACTTTAAGTGGATTGTTTACTGCTTGGAATTGACTAAGAACTAATTCCTTGAGCTTAAAAATATTTGAATGGACGGATTGAAGGAGGCATTCTGTACTTCGATTGTTGAGTTTTTATGAGTTCAAAACCCAGTTAAAGTTTTAAGTTTTTTTTTAATTTTAATTTTAAGTAATTTTTTGAGTTTTGTGTATAAGAAGCGAGTACCAGCTAAGCAAAATGGTATGTCATAGATACACTTTTGAAAGGTTGAGTGTGTAACATAATTTTCTAGATTGTGTGTAACATGGATTTGGCCTATAGTTCAGGTGATAACTTATGTATTTTGCCATAAAAAAAATGTTGGTTTTCTTATCAGAAAAGAAAGGAATGCTGATTTGGAAACTGCACTCTGATGCAATAATTTTAGTTTAGGAATGAAATTTTTTTAACAGAACAAAGAAACATTACATTGTTTTTTCGAGTTAGGCTTAGGTCTTAAGAGGTTCAGATCAAGATAGATTGACATACCATGACGCATTAAGTTAAATATTCTAGTAGTAACTAACAGTAATTTGGCAACTTAGATAATTACTATATCTACCACCTTCCCCGTTGTCAACATTGATAACAACATACTCGAACCGGAGACTTCATATCTCTTTTTATGACAAGAAACAACTTTTTACAAACAAAAGAGGAAATAATTTATAAACTTAGAATAAGGAGAAGTTCTATTAAAGTAAAAATGAGAGAACAAAAACCATACAAGTAAGAATGTAAAGAAAAACATGAAGATGCCTCATCATAAGTCATGTTCTAAGCCTGAACATACCTATTTAGAGGTATGCCATGATAGAATATATAATATAGAAGGAAGTCCAAATTCTGATGCAGTGAATACACTATCATTGATATTTGAAGGATAATACTATACAACACGTCATTTTAGTTTGTTGTTTATTTAACAAGATCTAGTTATCTCTTTAATTACAATTCACTAACCCAAAGTACATGTTGAAAGATCAAATAAGATAAAGAAAAGTCAACAGAGGAAAACAAAAATATCTAATACAACGTAGGTTGTTCTTTCTCAATGCCACCAAAACATTATTGATTCCCAAAATACCATATTGTTTTTGGAGTTCTTTTCTGATGACCAAACTCCACTGACAAAAAAAGATGGAATCTGGTTTCTAAGATGCTCTGCTGGAAATTTGCGGGATCCTTTCTTTAATTCTCATTAAAATGGCTGGAGGTTGGTTCATAAGATCTTATTTCACAGTTCCTCACATCCTTCCTACATTAATGCAGATGCTAAGTTGAAAAAGAACACAGCGGGTCTCAAGTACTGATGTTGTTTTTTGCCGAGATATATTTGCTTAATAGTACTCCTGCTAGTAGTATCTTCATTGACAGATTCGTCAATGCTATTTTCTTCAGCTCAATCTTGTCACTGTTTACTTGCATAGTGGAAGTTATTTACATACATAAAATACAACACAGACAGGATTTTGTTTGTGTGTCTATATAAAATAATAATAAGTAAATGTATATTCAATTTGTTAATAGAAGTTCATAATCTTGAACTTCTAATTTGTTAATAGAAGTCCATAATCTGGAATTTCACATGCATAAAGTAATCAGAAGCCGATAGATCTTTTGCATACATTTAAGTGGAGAAGGGTTGATTAACTGTAGATATTAGGCAATTTTGTTGGGCCTGGTACCTAGTGCTTATCGGTAGCTGGTTTGGTTTTAACGTAAGAATATTAGTTCAATCATTTTTAGGTTGTCTTGACTTGTACTGTCTTATGCAGAAGCTTTGGTTGAATGATGAATTGGAAGAAACTTGTAGAAGGACATCTGATACTGTTGGCCAGGCTTCCAAAAAGAAACAAGGGAACCTGTAAGAGTTTTGAAGTTGTAGTTTCTGTCTTCCTTCTTGTATTTTTTTGGATATGTGACCCAAACTTCAAGGTCTGATAATAATTTTTTTCTGGGTCTCGCAGAAAATTAAAGAAGGCATCTTCGTCAGTTGTTCTAATTAAGAGCATCCCAACAAGTAAGAAAAATGGAACAGGCGTTGCTAAGAATTGTCTGAAGCCATCTCATCGACAACACCAGGCTCAATAATCAACTAACCACACTTGTGTCACTGCAAATTCATCTGTACCTTGCTTCTGGAGTAATGTAGCATGATTTCCAGAAACAAGTACTCCAGTCTCCACTATATAATGTGCAGAGAATGGAGCAGGAAGAATTATATAAGTACCAGTGCGCAGAGAAATTGAACAATTATTTGCGGCAATTCTTTATTGATGTAGGATGTAAACGTTCTAGCTATCATGTAAATTGCTTCGTTGCTCAAGTCGAATTATTTCAGTATATTTTCTCAAAGATATCATTTTTTCTGGAGATGCAAAGCTGCTGATAAATGTTACTACTAAATATTTGCAATTCTGCTAGATAAAAGACCTAAGCTTGAAGTCAAGGCTTCTATGCTGCTCGATCTTTCTTGACGAAGAGAATGGCATACTCAGGTCTCAGGATGAGATTCTGAAAGAGTTCTTTCTTGACGAAGAGAATGGCATACTCAGGTGTCAGGATGAGATTCTGAAAGAGTAACCGCAATATCAGAAGAAATTCTTCCTTGATTCCTTTGAATTGAAATGTTTGAGGACTAGTCCAGTTAAGTGCCAGCCGAAGCTTCCCATTTTTTGCAATGTACCAGGTTTCTTGTTCTTCAACTTCTCCCTGCTTTAGAAAATATTCAATAATTAATAACCTATTTCGCGAAAAAGCTTGGGGATAAAATGGCGGAAAACCACACTTTGGGTCCCGGGAGGTAACATTAAATAAAAGTAATTTCACCAAAATTCCTACCTTACCAATATTATTATTTTTACTACTCTATTGTCGGAGTTTCTTGCCGTGCTAATTGTACTATACTACATTATAAGCTACTTTACTTTGTGTATTGCATTCAATGAACTTTATATTTGTATAAAATTAAAAGCAAAATTATTTTTGAGAAGCTCCACGCATTTTTCTTATTGTAAAGGAAATCTTGCAAGAATGGTTATGCTGGTTGGCTTTCGACTGTGCAATTTCAAGTACAAAGGAAGGATTGTGATTTAGAAAAATAATGAAAAATAAATGAGTTTAGCGGATAAATTATTTTGGTATGTTGTTGATACTTAGTTTATCATATAAAATAAGTTGTTGCATATAAACACCAGTGCGTAATAATTATTTACCTGAAATAAACCTACATAACACTCGGTAGAAAATCAATCCAAAGTATATGACAACAGTAAATACTTACCAATTCTCACAGCAATCTAAAAGATTTACTCTTATCCTTAAGACACAGTTTTAAATATTAAAACACTCAACAACAACAATGTATTTTAGAAACTTTAGTGCTTTTTCAAATTTTTCAAAGCAGCTATAGAGATATTATTCATCCATCCAAAACTACAGATCTCCAGTTCAAAGTATTTGGATATCATCGGCACTGGTCGGTTGAGTCGATGCCATGTAACCTCCAACACCAATCTTGCTATGCACTTCTTATGTGTGTACAGTTTGGCATGATAATAACCATTTGTTGAGGATTTGTTCCCTCAAGATTGTGTTGCTCAACCTTATGTCCAAATTAAAAAACTTCAAAATCAGCCTCTAACCCAACAATGAGAAGAACGACTTTAATTTTTTTTTTCTGCGTACGTCTCTATCACTGAACAGAGAAAATAACTTGATATAAACGGGACAAACACAATTTTTTAAAGCAAAAACAGTTTTAAACAAAAGTGAAAAGAAAAAGTTATATACGATAATTAAATAAAAAATAGTTACGAAGCCTCACAAAGTTACTTGGAGTATCTCAAAAAATTGTTCACAATACGTAATGACTGGACATGTATATAAATAGGAAAGGCGTAAAGTTGAGACTTAAGTATGTCAATATCATCACCTCTTTTTTCTTATCAAGCCATACAAGAATATAAGAAAATGTATGGTTAAGGATCAGAATTCAGTGACAGCAAGCATATTAATGGAAAAATATAAATATATAAAAAACCTACAAAAAAAAAAAAAAAACTGTCGAGAATAAACTTCCAATTGACAGCATGAAGAGTAATATCTGCTGTTGCCTCTGCATAAACTCTTTTCCAATAACAACAATAACAGAATCATGCTAAGGAAAAAGGATCTCCAAAGAGAGCTGATAACATAAGAAATTATGGAAAGAAGAGTGTAAGTGAAAATTGATCTTGCACGTTTAAAAGGTTAGTAATACGAATATAGAAATGTAATTAATAAACTCCATAATATTCACAGTACACATGCGAAAAGCAAGAATGAAAGAATCTAATAATACTGAATATTAACCTAGTTGTGAAACGTAAAAAACAAATGCAGTTGTCCCTGAGAGGGTGCAAATATATAATTAGAAATACCCCATATTTGGACAAAACTTTAATAAAATAACGAAATATATGCCAGAATATATGCAATGATAAATCTTTAAAGACATGCATCTTCCTAAAATACAACTTCGTGTATCTGAATGTCCCTGGGGCAGAAAAAAGAAGCACCACATTTTGAACAAAACTTTAATAAAATAACAAAATAAATGTGAGAACATATGCAAATGTAAAGACCAAGAGGAAAATGTTGTAACATGATAAAGGCTTAACATCTAGTTATACTCTATTGCATTGCGTTCCACTCTCAGAAGGCATTCGATCCATCAACTCTATAGCACGCACAAATGATGCAGACCTAAAACAAATGTGAGAATAATATACTGAAAAAATTATGTTTCCCTAATCTGAAGAGAATGACCAACACACTTATATACCTTATTTGTCTTTTATTCACTTGTTTTGTTGTCTTATCATATCCTAGATGATTTGTTATCATATATATGAAGTGCTGGTTCAAATGATACTTATTACCAAAACAAAATATTGTCAAGACATGCAACATGGTTCAAGGTTATAATACAGTTAGCAACATGGCCCGAAAACAATCATAAGCCACTCTTATGGATTTACATATTGGGTAGAAGCTATAAGATATCACCCAGAAAAATGACTTAATTAACACATGCTGATAACATCTACCATGTCATATATTTTTTTTTTTGTTATTTATTTGAAAAGTTGTTGGTACATTCATTTGAGAACAAATTTGTACGATTACATTTTTTAGCGTTGCTTCTATGATGGTCCGAAAGAGAAAATAAAATGATTATTCATTATCATGTTAGTGGTCTAACATATATAAAAGCTGGATCGAAATATGGATATTATTATTTTTTTAATCCTTAATTGCCTTCAACAATATTGGTCATCTTGAAGAAAATAGTTATATTTAATTAATTGGTGCTATTATTCCTTTTTATCAATTGACATTCTGAAAAATCTCCATGCGGAATAGAGAAAATCCTAAAATACTACAAGCTAGAAATTAATAATGGCAGCGAGCAATCCAAACGCATATCACTCGTTACATGTAGTTTGGAAAGACCAAATTTTTATCTGATCATTCTAAAGCCTTTTCCTATTCTTTATGTTGCTCTAGTTGTAAAGACCAAAACTTCATATTTAATCCCACCTTACCCGAAGAAAAAAAAATAGTGAATATTAAATCCAAGCTAAACCAGTAAAGTTATTTTGAAGGTAAACATGTCAAATTACAACACCATGAAGCATAATCTAATAACTAAAGTTTATATTCACAACCTATTCAAAATAAAAGCAGTAAATTAATGACAATGAGCGGGACTTACTTGAATGCTTCTGAGACCATCCAGCATATCTTGGCGAGCCTCTTTTAACCACTAATTCATCTTCATCCTTGTACCTCACAAACCAGCTATTTGTAATCCTGGAAAAATCTTCACAGTTGCATATTTACAACTGCTCTGAGGTTTGACTGGTTGGTTTATATAGTGACATCTTATTAGTTTAATATTTTTTTTAAATAAAACTACTTGAAGCATTACAATGCCAATTTTTCTTCTACTTGTTTAAATTTGCAACTTACTTTGGACATCACAGAACGACCTCAAAGACTCCACACATTCATATGCACACACAGCTAATGTAGAAAACACATGAATGCAATTCTTTTCTTCATAAGGAGACACACTAAAATTGTAGATTTCTCTGCACATACACAATTCAATTTACACCATTGCCTATTCGGTGATTTCATACTCGTCAATCTCTTTCTCACCTATTTCCATGGTTGTGCAGTCACATCTTTTGGTCAAACAATCTTATTTACCATAACACTGTCACGCCACTTCATAATTTAGCGATTCAATCCATCTTTCTTTTTTTTCGCATATAAAACATCAATCACGATTTGAAATGAAGTCGTCTTATATTATTGTTTTCATCAGCTTGTACAATATTGGTCTTTTTTGAGTTTGTAGAATATGAAGTCGAGTCCGAATTTAAAGGATGTTCCCTAATAAACTTAGAGTGTCAATCATTATTGGGATTGTATGAAATACTACTTTTATCCTCACTCGCATTTAGATCAATCATATGCATCTCAAGGATTGATCTATTTCCAGCAGCGAACCAACTATTAAAATATACAGAAAGTTTTATGTTTCAAGCTTTTATGAACGAAAGCTCAAGCGTTATGTTTGTAATCCTATTTCACAAATCTTTAGAGTAGTACTTGCCAATTCCACGTATAAATACTTTTAATGTATAGCGGAAAGCATAGATTCGAAGAATTTTATGGAATACAGTTGAAATATGTTGATTCTAAAGAACATTTTTTTGTCTCTTACCTTGTTACCGCGACATTCACACTGAGTCTCTTATTGCATTCACAATGTTAGTATACTACATCATTCATGTATTAATTTAAGAAGTAGAACCTGCCAATTCATAAAAATAAATAATCATTTTTGTTATTTTCATATATGGATAAATCAATATACGAAACAGAGTGTATGCAAACCTTATCCCTACCTCTGAGGAGTAGAGAGACTATTTTCGAAAGACCCTCGCCAAGAAGACGAAAATAGACTAAGCCAAAAACACATCCAAATGAGCAACTGTGACAATAAGATAAGAACCAGCTATACTTGAGTTGATAATGTCACGACCCAAATCCCAATTTAGGTCGCGATGGTGCCCAACTCCGATGTCAGGCAAGCCAACCTTAATTTACTAGTGGTCCCTTTTTAATTTATAAAACAATTTCCCATACTTGAGAGGTTTTTCTTTTAGACTTTAAATTTTGAGGTAAACAAGTGACTTAGACAACCAAAAGTGAGTAATAAATATAGTAATCACCACCAATAATTACAACCCAAAAAAAATAGAATATCCACTACGTGGGCATGCCAGGAACTGGCGTCACAGGTCTACGGGCATCTAGTAGAAACGAGTATCCAAAAGAAAGTACAAGTCCGCCCTACTGTCTGAAGAAAAGTAATACATACATAGCAAAAGAAAAGAGGAACTCCAAGGTTCTTCCAGAGAATAACGTCAACGAAAGTAGCTCACCGAGAAGTCCACGCCAAATATACGTCAGGGACGAGCTCCGGATGAATACACAGATGCACCTGTCTCAGAGCTTGTACAATTAAGTACAGAAGCGTAGCATGAGTACATAAACAAATATGTACCCAGTGAGTATCCCACCTAATCTCGAAGAATTAGTGACGAGATGTAGACGTGATACTTACTAGGGTCAAAGTTTAAATAACATAATTTAATAAGGGCAGGCATAACAGTCGTAGTAATCACAAAGACATAAAATATTAAGTATAATTGTAATTACCTTTGCATGTCAAATTTCACTAACATATAATATACTAAATTCCCTTTTCACATGAAACAATTTATACAATTACGACAAAATTCCCAGTAAATTATATAGCACATAGTATGCCGAAAGCGTACGGCCGAAGCGTCGCGAAAATAAATGTGCACTGCCGAGGGTCGAACGACTCGAACCATAGATGCATCTATTACCCCGCTCGCGAATCGAACATGCGACGCGGTCGACATAATAGTAGGGCTATCCCGCTCACGAATCATACATGCACGCGGGTGCCGTATACATACACAAAATTATCAATATTTAGGGATTTAACTGAGATTTTACGTAAAACAAGAACTTAAGCAATGTAATTTTTGAACATAACTTCCTAATACTCTCATACCAATTCAAGGATACTATGCAACACCGAATACATTTAGGGACACATGTAAGGCACATAAAAGCATGCTTGTGAGTCTTAAAACTACCCAACACGACATACTAGTAGCTACGCACGGACTCTCGTCACTTCGTACGCCCGTAGCCCCCCCCCCAGGAATAAGGACATGCAATTATTTATAATCACCTATGGGGACAATTCCCTCTTATAAGGTTAGAAAGGAGACTCACCTCGTGTCGGGCCTACTTTCCGGGTCAAGAACGTGCCCGAAACTCCAAACTCGTCTCCCAAGGACTCGAAACTAGTCAAATATTGTATACATGAAGTAATCTATGCTCAAAAGTATGAAATTTACCTAATTAAGTAGTTATTTTAACCTACTTTGAAAAATCCTAAAAATACACCCCGGACCCACATGCTCGGATTCCAGAAATTCTTGAAGGAAACACTTACCCATACTCTAAGGATCATTGATATATGGTTTTTGTATGATTTCATAGCTAGTTAGTGGGTAATTCCCCAAATTTCATAAAGCCCTAAGCTTTTACTCTAACCTTTGATTTTCACTAATTAGGAGGTTAATCTACCTAGGAATTCATGTATTAAACTAACATTAGAGTAGAAATCACTTACCTTTCAGTAGCTAGGTCGTTTAGCTCTTTTCCAAGCTCTCAAGGTCGACTATGGGGGGAGAAATGGGGTGAAAATAATTTTTTCCCGTGTTTTAAAGAACTCACTGCCTACAGGGATACCGCACCTGCGGCTCAAGGACCGCACCTGCGGTCTCGCGCCTGTGAGAAAAGTCTCGCACCTGCGGAAGAGGGGCAAAGGGCCTAGGCTCGCACCTGCGGAGAGAAGCTCGCACCTGCAGCTCCGCTCCTGCGGATATTATCCGCACCTGCGAGAAATGGGAAGCCTCACCTGAAGCTGCACCTGCGAGGCAAGGACCGCAGGAGCGCTCTCGCACCTGCCACTGGGCAACCGCACCTGCGGTCACACAAGATCAAGTGCACCAGCAACTGCTTCAGCTGGGTTTTTGGCCTCGTTTGGTGGCCCGAGAGGCACCTGGCCCACCTGATCCCCATCCAAATATACCAACAAGTCCCAAATCATAATACGGACTCGCTCGAGCCTTCGGAACACCCAAAACATTGCTAAAACTCAAAATCACACCTCAAAACCCCCAGAATCAAACTTAGGAACTTTAAGTTTCTTGAATTTGCGAAAAATGCGCCGAACCGATCTATACTACTCGGAATGACCCCTAATTTTGCGAGCAAGCCATAAATGACATAACAGAACCATTCCCGGTTTCGGAATTCCGTTTGGACCTTGATAACACAAAATGTGATGACCCAAGGGGTCATTCTATGAATTTAGACTCCGTTCTAGGCTTAATAACCCTATAAAGATTAATTTTAAATACCTCAATTTGCATGCATAGATCGACGTGAAACCGGAAAGCTTTTATGTGAAGATATGAGAAATAGTAATTTCTAGAGTTAAAATTTGATAAAAGTTGACTCTAGTCAACATTTTGAGCAAACAGACCCGGATCCGTGTTTCTACGATCCCGGGAGGTCCGCAGTAAAATATGAGACTTGGGCGTATGCCCGAAATTGAATTCCGAGGTCCCAAGCCTTAGAAATCAATTTTTGAAAAAAATTATTTTGCTGAACTATTAATGAAATAAGAAATGAATTAACGTTTGAAACCGTTGGTATCGGGCCCGCATTTTGGTTCTGGAGCTCGATACATGTTTGTTATGATATTTAAGCCTTGTCTGTGAAATTTGGTGAGAATCGGAATTTGTTTGACGTGATCGGACGTCCGGTTGATAAATAGTGAACTTTAAGTGTTCTTGAGAAAAATAACGAGTTTTGCGGTTTAATTCATAGTTTTACATGTTATTTTCATGATTTAATCGCACGAGCAAGTCCGTATGATGATTTTAGACTTGCGTGCATGTTTGGTTTAGAGCCCCGAGGGCTCGGGTGAGTTTCAAATAGGTTTGGGTTGTGTTGCGCTCGTTCTTTCTTATGCTTCGACGTCGTTTCTTCAAGCATAAATGATATCATATTGAACAAATGAACTCTGATTTCTATTTTGAATGAATTATTATATCCGTATCATAATTACGGACTCGTAGAAAAGAGAATCATCGAATTTGGACATCATATGAGGATTTTATGGTCATTTTACTAAGGTTGCTAGATTTTTCAGGTTAATTACGAAATTGCCACTGACGACGTATTAAAAATCTGCACTATTTGCAAATATTAAAACCTACCTATCTCCTTCATTATAAGGTCAAATTGAGTGATTAAAAATCCTAACTTGACTAGAATTTCACAAGGAATCTATTGGAGGTTTAAAAATCGGATTTTGGGATCGTTTGACACGATAAACGAGGCAGAATAGCTGACAGAAAAATATATATAAAACTGACAGACTTTTCTTCTTCAAATTTTCGAACCCCACAGCCCTAGGAACTAATTTCTTCACCAAATATCATTCCCAAGTCATAGGTAATCAATTCTAAACTTTATTCTTTCAATTACTCATTGTTTTTCATCACTTTTAAATAAAAAACTATGAATTTTCATGGTAAAAATTGAGGGTTTGGGTAGAATTAGGACTTTTGTAAAAGTTGAATTTTTACCTCGAATTGAGGTCGGATTTTGAAACTAATTGTATATTTGGTTTCGTGGGTGAATAGGTAAATGTAATATGGTCCGAACCCCGAGTATAGACCAAGCGGGCCGGGGGTCGGGTTTTTACTTTTTTTTGAGAAAACTTAGGAAAAATTGTAATTTTCAATAAAGTTAGTTCTTTTAGCCTTAATTAATGATATTGAGTTAATTATGATTAGATTCGAACAAGTTAGAGCAAGATTCTAAAGGAAAAGTCATAATTGAGCAGTGAGTGGCCTGCGAAATTGAGGTAAGTGCTTGGTTTAACCTTGACTTGAGGGAATAGGAATCCCCAATTTATTTGTTATGTGAATTAGCATGTATGTGGTGTATAGGTGAGGTAACGAGTATCTATGCACCACCAAATTGTCTGATAAACATGATCTCTTCCCCGTTTCCAATTTGATTGATTCATGTCTTAATCGTTCTATGTTCTTTATTGTTTCTATGACTACTCCCTTATTGCATTGCTGTTAAATATTATTTGGTTATTTTGGAAGAGTATTGGTTGCGTATTTGGTTCCCTTGTGGTACAGAAAGGTGGAGCAGTTTGGCACCATTTTTGGATATATATATATATATATTCATGTTGGTTTCATTTTTGATAATATTGAGAAAGTTGTGAGAAATGCAGTTTAACTGTTTCGTGGTTGTTGAGGTTCACGTGGTTATTTGGTTTTATTTTATTATTTCCAATTGTTGTTGTAAGTGTGTTAAAAATGTTGGCTGTTGTCACACCTCCTTTATTATACGCCCCAAAGGGGGGTACGGGAGTTTTTCCACTTAAAGTGAC
>ML343296.1:0-18693 GCA_005239505.1 Nicotiana paniculata
GCGAGACCAGTAAATAATGTATTTATGTGTCTATAATTCTTATTGGTGTATGTATATCTACACATGATTAACACACTTTCTATCATTTACAAAACTAGAAAGAGAAGATCTTTAAGATTTGATTAAGAATTGGATTTTCCTAACTGGTAGTCTTCTTACAAAAATAGCCAAACTAGGATGGCCTAAAGTGATTAATTGGGGCTAAAATATGGCCATAGCCCGAAATATGTTGTCTTTTAGACTAATGAATTTCACTTTTAGGCAACCCCCCTAGGTAGAAAGATACCTTTAGTTTGAAATTTGGTAAAATATCAAGTATCCTTTCGAATTACCATAACCTACACTCGGGAGAGGCAACTCATGCCCCTGACCCCCAACTCTAAACAATTAATAAAAACACACATAGAAAGCACGGGTGCATTTCATGTGACGTGTTTGTCGTGTGCTCAAAAATAACAAATGCACGCCATCGTGATTTGTTTAAGATTAAATCTATAAACTTCCTAATTGATCTTAAAACCAAAATGCTCCTTCAAGTAGAAAACATATGGAATAATCAAATATCGCCTCAANGATATGTAAATAATTAGATAATTAGTCCAAATATTAATAGTTAAGCTACCGTGCTAGAACCACGGAACTCGGGAATGCCTAACACCTTCTCCCGGGTTAACAGAATTCCTTACTCAGATTTCTGGTCGCAGACAACTTAAAACAGAGTCAAAATTTCCTCGATTTTGGGATTTGTTTTTAAAAATAAAATGGTGTCCCGGAACATCGTCAAAAATCCGGGTGGCGACTCTGAAAACTAAAAATAAATCCCAAATCCGAATAATGTCGCTTTAATTGGAAAAACTCCCTTATTACCCTTCATTAATCGGGGGTAGTGAAAAAGGAGGTGTGACAATAGTTGCTTATAAAAAATTGTATGACTTGATTGCGGGGGCTTTGCATACACGAAGTGACGAGAGTCCCTCCGTAGCTATTATTATGCCTTGTCGGGTAGTTTCGGACTCACAAGCATGCTTTATGTATCGTATATGTGATCTTACATGTGCTTTAGGTAGTCTAATTTCATTGAATTACACATATGAAGGCTTAGGAGGTTATGTTTCGAAGTTGACATTATTGTATCCTTTTCTGCTAGTATTTTCTCCGCTAAATTTTCGAAATTCCTGTTAATTATGTGTATATATACGGGAACCCGCATCGCATGTATGATTCGTGAGTGGGGTAGCCCTAGTTTTATGTTGACCGCGTCGCATGTTCGATTCGCGAGCGGGGTAATAGATGCATCTATGGTTCGAGTCGTTCGACCCTTCGGGAGTGCACATTTATTTTTCACGTCATATCGGCCATACATTCATGGCATGTTATGTCTTTGATAGTTGATGAGAAACCCTGTAATTGTATCTGTTGATTTTATGAAAAAAGGAAAACTAAGTAGCTTGTATGCTATGGAAATTGTCACGTAAAGGTAATCGAGAATGTTATTTGATGCTCATGTCCTTATTATTGTTCATTACTGCTATCTCTGTTTAGCCCTATATTTGTAGTATATTGTTTGGCCCTAGTAAGTATCACGTCGACCTCTCGTCACTACTTCTTCGAGGTTAGGCGGGATACTCACTGGGTACATATTTGCTTATGTACTCATGCTACACTTCTGTCTTAATTGTACAGGTTCTGAGGTGGGTGCATCTGGTTATCAGGCCGGAGCTCGATCCTGAGTTATATCTGGACTTGACTTCACGGTGAGCTGCTTCCCTTGACGATCTTCAGCAGCGCTACAGAGTCTTCTTTTGTTTATTCCTGTCTAGTTCTTCAGGTAGTAGGACAGTTTATTCATCTTTTGCTATACTCTACTAGTATGCATGTAGACTTGTGACACTGGTTCCTGGCACACAGG
Organism: Nicotiana paniculata; assembly: GCA_005239505.1. Lineage (NCBI taxonomy): Eukaryota > Viridiplantae > Streptophyta > Magnoliopsida > Solanales > Solanaceae > Nicotiana > Nicotiana paniculata. The sequence goes on from ML343296.1 coordinate 1,910, forward strand.
TAGTAGATACTTTATTTCTGGATTGTAAATATTGGGTTATGATCCCTTATGGTTAATTCTGTTCAAGTCAGTCATACTTTATCCGCTTTTTGCTTAATGTTTAAACTAAAAATTTGGCAAGTGTTGGAATGTTTTTGTAAATAAGGAAATTTCACTAGTAAATCAAGTGTTGGCTTGCCTGACCACGATTTTGGGCGCCATCGCGACCTGAGTTAGGATTTTGGGTCGTGAAAACATGGTATCAGACCTCTAGGTTCACGTAGGTCTCACGAGTCACGGGCAAACCCATTAGAGTCTTGCGGATCGGTACGGAGATGTTTGTACTTATCTTTAGGAGGCTATAGGGTGTTAGGAAACCTCTCTTTATTCAACTTCTATCTTGCAGTCGATGGAATGCATAATCTCACTCTTCTATTCTCACACAGATGGTGAGGACGCGTGCAGCCGGAGTTCCAGACCCGGGAGATGTCGCTACCCCTGACTTCCGAGGTCGTGGGAGAGGCTGGGGGAGGGCACCGGCCGACGTAGGGGACAAGGGAATCCCAGAGTTGTACCAGTGGCACCCCCAGCGGATCCATGAGAGGATCCTATCACAGAGGAGCAGGGCAAAGCGCCCGCAGCAGATCCTGCCCCATTAGATTTCATGACGGCGTTGGGATTTCAGGAGGTCATGGGTCGTATGATGTGGTTCATGGATACTATGACTCAGGCTGGTTTATTTCCAGCGGATCCTTCCACATCTCAGGCGGGAGGGGGAGCCCAGACCCCTACTGCCCAGGCCGTAGGTCTTGCAGCGACAGTATATCAGACCCCGGGTACACTGCCCGTGGGTGGGGCCCAGCCTGTAGCAGCAGCACCTGAGCCCAGACCAGCTGCGGACGGTGATCCGCAGAAGCTATTGGATAGATGGACCAGGTTGCACCCTCCTGTATTCGGAGTGAGCGTGGTGAGGATGCCCAGGACTTCATTTATAGGGGTAGGGACAGACTGCATAACATGAGGATATTGGAGTCCCATAGAGTTGACTTCACTACCTTCAAGTTAGAGGGCAGGTCCCGCAGATGGTGGCAGTCCTATATTCTTGGAAGACCGGAAGGTTCTCCTCCTATCACCTGGGATCAGTTTACCCAGATGTTCCTGTACATATATATTCCACCCTTTGAGAGGGAAGAGCTGCGGTTTCAGTTTGAGCAGTTGGAGCAGGGTCAGATGTCGGTGACAGACTATAAGGCTAGGTTTTCTAAGTTGTCTCGTCATGCACTCATGATACTTCCTAATGATGTTGAGAGATTGCGGTGGTTTGTAGCTGGGTTACATCCAGGCATTAGGGCCAACATGGCCCGAGAGGTGGAGACGGGGACTCCTTATCAGCTTGTGGTAGAGATTGATCGCAGGATCGAGGGTTATCGGTCGAGGAGCAGAGATCAGGGGCAGCAGGATAAGAGAGCCAGATTTTCCGGGGATTTGAGAGGCGCTTCGGCTAGGGGCAGAGTTCAGTTCGGCAGGGGCCAGCCCAGCAGGCCCCCATATTTAGCACCCTCTCCACCTCCTCGTGGTTTTCCAGTGAGGCCTTATTTCAGCGCAATGCCGGAGAGTTTTTATCGTCGTCCAGGGTTCCTGCGGCGGGCATTCCAGTCATCCGGGGTCTTCTAGTCCGTATTTCAGTGCCATGCTAGAGATTTTCATACCTCCCTCTAGCTATTCAAGGTTTTTCGTCGGGGCAGCAGGCCATGGTACCGAGGGGATGTTATGAGTGCGGGGATCCAGGCCATATTAGGAGGACTTGTCCCAGGTTTCGGGGCAAGGTGGTACAACAGGGTTACCAGCCTATGAGTTGATCACTAGCGGTCCGGTTACCCAGAGGTGGAGGACAGGCCGGCAGGGGTCGTCCTAGAGATGGAGGCCAAACAGGGGGAGTCCAGTGAACTCATGTTCATTCTGGAGGAGGTCAGCCGTCTGATGCTGTAGCTAGATTCTATGCTATTCCGGCTAGATCAGATGCAGTGGCCTCAAATGTCGTGATCACATGTATTATTTCAGTATGTGGTAGAGAGGCATCAGTGTTATTTGATCCAGAATCCACTTATTCATATGTATCAGCCTTATTTGCTCGTTACCTGGATACTACTCGTGAGTCCTTGGGTACTCCTATTTATTTGTCCACTCCTGTGGGTGATTCTGTGGTGGTAGACCAGATTTATCAGTACTATGTGGTTACATTTTGTGGGTTCGAAACCAGAGCGGACCTCCTGTTGCTTGACATGGTTGATTTCGAGGTTATTCTAGGCATGGATTGGCTATCTACTTATCATGTCGTTCTAGATTGCCATGCCAAGACGGTCACTCTATCCATGCCCGGGTTTCCTATATTGGAGTGAAGAGGTTCCTCAGTTAGTGCAACTAGTTGGGTTATTTCCTTCCTAAAGGCTCGACGTATTGTCAAAAAGGGTTGTTTGGCGTATTTTGCTTATGTGTGGGACACCACCACCGAGTCTCCGATGATTGATTCAGTGCCAGTAGTTCGAGAGTTTGCTGATGTATTCCCTTCAGACCTTCCAAGCATGCCACCAGATCGTGATATTAATTTTGCATTGACTTAGCTCCAGGCACCTAACCTATCTCTATTCCCCCGTACCGTATGGCTCCGAAAGAGTTGAAGGAATTGAAGGAGCAGCTTGAGGAGTTGTTGGCTAAGGGTTTTATCAGACTGAGTGTATCACCTTGGGGTGCTCCATTGCTATTTGTGTAGAAGAACGATGGGACTATTCAGATGTGTATTGAGTACCGCCAGCTGAACAAGGTCACTATTAAGAACAAGTACATGTTGCCGCGTATCGATGATTTGTTTGACTTCGCAGGGTGCTCGGGTGTTTTCTAAGATTAACTTGAGATCGGGGTACCATCAGCTGAGGATTCGGGATTCGGATGTTCCGAAGACTGCTTTCCGTACTAGATATGTTCATTATGAGTTCTGGTGATGTCCTTTGGCTTGACTAATGCCTCAGAAACATTTATGGACTAGATGAACAGGGTATTCAGGCCTTATATTGGTTCTTTTGTCATTGTCTTTATTGATGACATCTTGATTTACTCACGTAGCCTGGGGGAGCACGAGCAGCATTTGAGTTGTGCTCCAGATCTTGCGAGAGCAGAAGCTATATGCTAAGTTTTCCAAGTGTGAGTTCTTGTTGGATTCTGTGGCATTCTTGGGACCGTGGTATCCCGAGAGGGTATCAAGGTTGATCCAAAGAAGATTGAGGCAGTTCAGAGTTGTCCACGCCATACTTCAGCTACAGAGATCAGGAGTTGCTTGGGCCTAGCAGGTTATTATCATCAATTTGTGTGTGTGTGGGGGGGGGGTTCATCCATTGCATATCCACTGACTAGATTGACTCAGAAGAATGCCCCGTTCTGATGGTCTGACGGGTGTGAGGCGAGCTTCCATAAGCTCGACATAGCATTGACCTCAGCACCAATTCTAGTTTTACCTTATGGCTCTGGGATGTATACAACATATTGTGACGCTTCACGCGTTAGCTTGGGATGTGTGTTGATGCAGGAGGGGGCGAGGGATTGCTTATGCTTCACGGTAGCTGAAGGTTCATGAGAAGAATTACCCGGTGCACGATTTGGAGTTGGCGGCGATTGTTCATGCCCTTAAGATCTAGGGGCATTACTTGTATGGGGTGTCCTGTGAGGTTTATGCAGACCACCGCATCTTGCAGCACTTGTTCAAGCAGAGGGATATTAATTTGAGGCAGCGCAGGTGGCTTGACTTGATGAAGGATTATGATATCACCATTGTTTATCACCTGGGCAAGGCAATTGTGGTAGTAGATGACTTGAGCAAGAAGGCGGAGAGTATGGGTAGTTTGTCTTATATTGCATCAGAGGAGAGGCCTCTAGGTTTGGACATTCAGTCCTTGGCTAATCACCTGGTGAGATTGGACCTTTCAGAGCCCCGCCGGGTTCTTGCACATGTGGTTGCTCAGTCTTCATTATTGGGGGAGATTAAGGCCCAGCAGTTTGATGATCCGCGCTTGGCAGAGCTTCGGGACACAGTGGTACAGGGTGTTGCCTAGGAGGTTTCTATGGGCGAGAATGGTGTTATGAGGCTTCAGAGCCATTTGTGTGTTCCGGATGTTGATGGCCTGAACGAGAGGATTCTAGAGGAGGCTCACAGTTCACGGTATTCTATTCATCCTCGTGCTACGAAGATGTATCGCGACTTGAAGAAACATTATTGGTGGAGGCGAATGAAGAAGGACATAGTGGAGTATGTGTCTAGATGTCTAAATCGCCAGCAGGTTAAGTACAAGCATCAGAGGCCATGAGACCTACTTCAGTAGATGCCTATACCTAAGTGGAAGTGCGAGCGCATCACTATGGACTTCGTAGTTGGGTTGCCTCGGTCTTTGCGGAAGGTTGATACGGTTTGGGTCACTGTGGACAGGCTGACCAAGTCAACACACTTCATTCCAGTAGCTACTACTTTTACTTCAGAGAGGTTGGCCAGATCTACATGCGGGATATAGTCTGATTTCACGGTGTGCTGGTGTCCATTATATCCGATAGAGGTCCTCAGTTGACCTCGCACTTCTGGAGAGCATTACAGAGTGAGTTGCCCAGGTAGAGCTCAGCACAACATTTACCCTCAGACTGATGGGAAGTCAGAGCGGATACTCCAGATATTGGAGGACATGCTCAGGGCATGTGTGATTAACTTTGGAGGTCAATGGGACAAGTTATTGCCTTTGGCCGAGTTTGCTTATAATAACAATTATCAGTCCAGCATCGAGATGGCTCAATTCGAGGCCTTGTATGGTCGGCGATGTTGTTCTCCTATTGGGTGGCTTGAGTCGGGCGAGGTTAAGTTTTATGGCACCGACCTGGTGAAGGATGCCTTGGAGAAAGTGAAGTTTATTCAGGAGAGGCCTCGCACAACGCAGTCCAGATAGAAGAGTTACGCAGATCAGAAGGCGCGTTATGTATCATTCATGGAGGGAGAGAAGGTTCTGTTGAAAGTCTCGTCGATGAAGGGTATTATGAGGTTTGGGAAGAAGGGAAGGCTGAGCCCAAGGTTTATAGGTCCATTCGAGGTGTTGAAGTGAGTTGGAGAGGTTGCTTATGAGCTTTCTTTGCCTCCCATTTTATCAGTAGTCCATCCGGTCTTTCATGTGTCCATGCTCCGGAGATATCACGCCGACTTCTCTCACGCGGTGGATTTCAACACCATTCAGCTAGATGAGGGGTTGGGCTACGGGGAAGATCCAGTCGCTATTATTTACAGGCAGGATCGCCAATTGAGGTCCAAAAGAGTTTTCGCCGTAAAGGTCCAGCGGAGGGGCCAACCAGTCGAGGAGGCGACTTGGGAGTCCAAGGAGGACATGCGGAGTAGATATCCACACCTATTCAGCACTTCAGGTATGATTCTAGATCCGTTCGAGGATGAACGTTTGTTTAAGAGGTGGAGAATGTAATGACCCGATCGGTCATTTTGTGTTCTAGGACTTCGTGCCCCTAAACGAGACTTCCTGTAGTTGTTTTTTTTTATTTATGACTTGTGGGGATGGTGGTTCGGGATTCGGAGGAGTTTGGAATGGTATAGGAACACTTGGTTCCTTAAGGTTGGCCTTAAAGGCCATGTTTAACTTTGGTCAACATTTTTAGTAAACGACCTCGGAATCAAGATCTGAGGGTTTCGGTAGGTTCGTATGATGATTTCGGACTTGGGCGTATGTTCGGAACGGGTTCTGGATGACCCGGGAGCGTTTCGGCACCAAATAGTGAAATAAGAGTTTCCTTAAGTTCAAATTGTGTTTTGGAGCGTGATTTTGTGTTATCTAGGTCTGAACGGAATTCCGAGACTGGGAATAGTTCCGTCGTGTCATTTATGATTTCCTTGCAAAATTTGAGGTCATTCCGAATAGTATAGGTAGATTCTGCGTAATGGAAACGAATTCAAGGACTTAAAGATTCTTAAGTTTGACCCTAGGGGTTTTGAGGTGTGATTTTTAGTTTTAGCGTTGTTTTGGGTTTTCCGAAGGCTTGAGCGAGTCAGTATTATGATTTAGGACTTGTTGGTATATTTGGACAGGGGCTCGGGTGGGCCCGGATGCCATTCGGGCATCTCATGAGGCCAAAAACCAGCTAAAACTACTGCTGGTGCACTAGATCTGGTGTGACCGCACCTGCGATGGCCCAGTCGCAGGTGAGAGACCGATCCTGCGGTCCCAGCCTCGTAGATGCGGCCCCAGGTGAGTTTTCCAATTTCCGCAGATGCGGATGGATTTTCGCAGAAGCGGAGCCGCAGGTGCGGACTCTGCTCTGCAAGTGCGAACTCAAGACCTCTCCCATATTTCCGAAGATGCGAGATTTATCTCGCAGATGTGAGACCGCGGGTGCGATCCTCGAGCCGCAGGTGCGAAAAACCTGTAGGCGGGAATAAGCCATTTTTTACCACCATTGGCGACCTTAGGAGCTTGGAAGAGACAAATGACCTAGCTACTGAAAGGTTAGTAATTTCTACCCTAATGTTAGTTTAATACTTGAATTCATAGGTAAATTAACACCTTAATTAGTGGAAACCATGGGTTAGCATAAAAACCTAGGGTTCTATGAAAATGAGAGAATTTCCAAGGAATTGGTTATGAAATCTAGCAAAAACTACATATTGTTGATCCTTAGACTATGGGTGAGTTTTTCCTTCAAAATATTTCGGAACCCGAGCATGTGGGCTCGGGGGCGTGTTTTGAGATTTTTCAAAGTAGGTTGAAATAACTAATTAAATAGGGAAATTTCGTACTTTTGAGCATGGATTAATTCATGTATACCATATTTGATTAGTTTCGATTCCTTAGGAGACGAGTTTGGAGTTTCGAGCGCATTTTTGATCCGGAAAGTAGGTTCGACACGAGGTGAGTCTCCTTTCTAACCTTGTAAGAGCGAATTGTCCCCATAGGTGCTTATAAATAATTGTATGACTTGATTGTGGGGGTTACGCACGCACGAAGTGATGAGAGTCTTTGCCTAGCTACTATTATGCCTTGTCGGGTAGTTTAGGACTCACAAACATGCTTTATGTGTCGTATATGTGATCTTACATGTGGTTTAGGTTGTCTAATTTCCTTCAATTGCACATATGAAGGCCTAGGAGGTTATATTTCTAAGTTGACATTATTGAATCCTTTTCTGGTAGTATGTTCTCCGCTATTTCTGGAATTCCTATTAATTATGTGTAAATATATGGGAACCCACATAGCATGTATGATTCGCGAGCAGGGTAGCCCAAGTATTATGTTGACAGCGTCGCATGTTCGATTCACGAGCGGTGTAATAGATGCATCTATGGTTCGAGCCGTTCGACCCTTCGACAGTGCACATTTATTTTTCACGTCATATCGGTCGTACGTTCACGACATGTTATGTGTTTGATAGTTGTTGTGAAACCCTGTAATTGTATTTGTTGATTTTATGAAAAAAGGAAAACTAAGTAGCTTGTATGCTTTGGAAATTGTCACGTAAAGGTAATCGAGAATGTTATTTGATGCTCCTGTCCTTATTATTATTCATTACTGCTATCTCTGTTTAGCCCTATTTTTATAGTATATCGTTTGGCCCTAGTAAGTATCACGTCGACCTCTCGTCACTACTTTTTCGAGGTTAGGCGGGATACTCAATCGGTACATATTTGTTTATGTACTCATAGTATGCTTCTATACTTAATTGTACAGGTTCTGAGGCGGGTGCATCTGGTTATCAGGGCGGAGCTCGATCCTGAGCTATATCTGGACTTGACTTCACGGTGAGCTGCTTCCCTTGACGATCTTCAACAGAGCTACGGAGTCTTGTTTTGTTTAATCCTGTTTAGTTCTTCAGACAGTAGGATAGTTTATTCATCTTTTGCTATACTCTACTAGTATGCCTGTAGACTTGTGACACTGGTTCCTGGCACACACGTACTAGATACTTTATTTTTGGGTTGTAAATATTGGGTTATGATCCCTTATGGTTAATTCTATTCAAGTCAGTCATACTTTATCCGCGTTTTACTTAATGTTTAAACTAAAAATTTGGCTAGTGTTGGAATGTTTTCGCAAATAAGGAAATTTCACTAGTAAATCAAGTGGTCGCTTGCTTGACCACGATTGGGCGCCATCGCGACCTGAGTTAGGATTTTGGGTCGTGACACTGGTATTCTCTTCTCCCTGAAAACTCTATTGATTCTTTTGCTGAGCTTGCAGATTGTTTTATAAAAGCGCATTCCGGTGCGGAAAAAGTCAAAAAAAGAATGGAGGACATATTTAAAATAAAGCAAGGAGACACAGAGTTGCTTCGTGAATTTGTAGACAGGTTTCAACGAGAAAGAATGCTGCTACCAAGGGTACTTGACAATTGGACAGCCATGGCATTTACAAGCCATTTAAATGACAAAATCTCAGAAGCCACGAGAAGACTCAAGGAAATCTTGAGAGAATTCCCAGCTACGACAAGGAACGATGTCTATAATAGGTATAGTACCAAGCTACGTATAGAAGAAGACACCATTGCTCAATCTAGGACTGAAGATCGAACCAGTTCCAGACGCTCCGAACCAGAAAGAAGAACAGTTAAAAACAGGTACGACCCTTACATAGGACCTTCGGGAGGAGAAACTCGTCCCAGGTTCGAAAATACTCGGTCAGAATATAGACCGTCAAATAGAGATACGGGCTTATTCTCATCAAGATCCAGAAAGGATCGGGATGAACGAAACAGAGGTAACACAAGAATTGGAGACCACAACTTCAATGTAAGTACTTCTGAACTAATTACAGTACTGAGAAATATGGGCGATAAGGTTCGATGACCCAAAAAAATGAGGTCGAACCCAAACAAAAGGAATCCAGACTTCTGGTGTGAATTCCATAACGACCATGGGCACAAAACGTTAGATTCCAGATTTTTGCAAGGTGAGGTAGAACAATTATTAAAACAAGGCTACCTAACAGAATTGTTTAGTGAAAAAGGAAAGCAGGTGATGATACCCAATTTTTCCTCAAATTATTTTAGTTCGCATATATACCTTCAAAATCAGGCTTTCATAATAATTGGTATTTTTTCATAATTTTCCCATATTTTCATTAATTTATTTTTAATTTATGCAACATCTTATTCCTAATAATTAATTATAAAATTGCATTACAAATGATTTCAAAACATTTCTTGACTTAATATATTATTTTTTGGTCCTATTTAGATCAAATTATTTCACAATTATCCAATTTGGCACTCTTTGGCTGCAATTGCAATAACTTTGCAATTATAGTCTAATCATATGTTTTATGCTATTTTTATCAAATAATTAGTCATTTATTTTTTTAATACTGATTAACCATTTCAATTTACTTTACTAAGCATCAATTTTATTTTTTTACAATTATTAGCTATTTTTATAAATTATTTACCTATTTTAATTGGATATTTAATAGTTAGCCACTTTTATTTTAAATCCTAGCCTAATTAAATTCGGACCTCTAACCCATTTAATCAACCCAATAACCCATCCCAAGCCTAAATCCTACCCGGCCCAAGCATCTATTAATCTGAACCGTCGATTAATTCAAATCAACGGTCCAGATTCGACCTTACCATAATTAATCCCTAAATACAACCCCCCACCCCTCACCCCCGTGTCATTTTCCCCCTCTAATTTCTCTCATCTCTTTATCTCTAAACTATTCATCTACTGAGCCCTGTTCTCCCTTCTCCGGCCACCTCCTCGCCGGAAACCATGGTGGTCTCACCTCCCACCAGTCTTATGGCTCCCTCCTTTGCATTTGTGTCATCGTTTGAGGCTCTCAAGTGAACCAGAGGCGGTTCACTCACCTCCATGATCTCATGCCATTTTCTGGCCACCCATGACCGTTCGAGTAAGATCTTTACACCCTCCGGTTAAAATCCGGTAAGACTTTGAGTTTTCTTCTTCCTTTTTGGGTTTTCTATGGAAACCCTAACTTTAAAACCTTCCGATATTTCTAGATCTGTAACAGATCTATGTGCATTTTAAGGTTTTACATGTTTTCCTCAAAAGATCTCCTTGTTTTCTAAACGATTCCTGTACTTTCAAAACTAGGGTTTCAAAAAGCTTCTACAAAACGGTTCTTCTTCTAGTTTTCTATGTTATTTCTGTGATTCTCACCATGTTTTGACGATTTACTTATGCCTTTTCTTGTTATCTGATTTATTATGATAAGAACCCTAATTTTGAGATTATCTCTGATAATATGTTCGTTCAACCTGCATGTGTGCTTGTTTCCTATGAGCGTTCTGTGTTTTTTCTGATTTTTACCTTATTTTGCATTATTAGGGTTTCAGATTCTTGTACGTGTTGTGTTTATCTCGCTTTGATATGTATTATGTTCTAGTTTGAGCCCCCGATTCTGTGTGATTTTTACCATTATCTAGGGTTTTATGATTCTCGCTTAATATATGTACTATTTAATTAAGACTTTATTAATTTTTTACCCTATGTCCTTTACTGATTTTGATTTCCCTCAAAACTGGGATACTTCCCTTTGAATGATACCGCTTTACTGATTTTCGAATTATTTCCTTGCTTGTGTGATGCTTTCCTTAATTGGTATTGATTTCCTGTGATTGGAATCTCACTCGATATTTTCTTGACTAATTTCCAGAATTATATTGTACTTTGCCTTGTGTTATGTGTATAAATATGCTGTCAAATATTTCTTATATACTTTCCTTACTTGATATATTCTGTATTTAGTCCTAATTGTATGTCATGTGCTTTTACTACTCCTATTATGATTAAATCAGCTTTGCAATTGATTTCCTTCCCTTATTTATCATTATGGTATCCGTTTGAGTATAACTCCCTAATTAAAGGAAGCCCTTTTTACCAATGTGATTCTAATTGATTGTTTACTCCTATAATTACTGTTGAAACTATTATTTTACCATATTCTCTACTCGTTTTCAAAACTATAAATACCTCAGTCTTTCATTAGCATAACACACGAACAAATATACTGTGCTAAACTCTCTTGCACACACATATCTTCTCTCTTGCTCTTCTTGCTGGTTATTTGCTAGTCTCAGTCGGCTGCAAGCCAAGACTGAGTAATTATACACTCTACTGCTCTACACTCTGCACTTATTCTCTCTTAAACTGGTATGTCTTTAGTTTAATTTAAGGCCTCAAAAACAACATGTTTCTGTTTGTATTGCAATTCTTTTTGTTTCTACTATGCTTTTACTTGTGGTTCTGTTGTTAACCTTACAATTAGCATGCCTATTTATTATTTTACCAATGTGATTACCCCTTCCCCTTAGTTTCAGCATGTTTACTGCCTTTTGGTATGTTTCACTATGACTCTACCTTACCCCTGATTCCCAGCACACTACAAGCATGCACTATATGTCACTTAGTTACTATGTAATCCCGGATACATGCTATACTCATGAATCCTCCCCCTGAACCTATGTGTAACTATGTTTGTTATATATTATCCCCCTCTTTAGCACTCCCTCAATCTGATTCTATTAAGTTCCTGGCATGAATACTTTTGTGACCAAAACTTTCTGTGGTTATTTAAGTTCTGTAAAAGTTTATAGCACCTTAATACTTCTCTGTTGTTAACTTGTATGCAAATCTGTTTTCATGTGTGGCTACTTGTCCCCAATCCCTTCTTCCTTTTTTGTGATTGTTTCCCTGTACTATATATGTTGTTTTGGTTCTGAGTTGTTGATTGTCCTACTCCCTTTCTTTTCAAACTGTTTTCACTAGTGCAAATTTTCCTGTTATTTCCAAAACCTATTTTCAAATAAGCTATTTTCAGAAACTGTTTTTCAACCCAACTCTGTCAAAACTATGTCAAGCACTCTGACATATACTCTTAGAAGTCTAGTTTCTGCCCCTTTAATGTGTGACTGCTTTGGGATCCCTGTGAGATCCTTCTGAACTCTGATACATTAGAGTTGTCCCTTCTACACTGCACTTACTCAATATGGTTATGGAAATCTGGGTGTGAGCACTGCCCGGGATCCCTTGAGATCCTTAGGGAACTCTGACACACCTGGATTATATGAAAGGCTGTGAACATCAGTGGCATTGAGAAATTCTGGAGACTTTGGGCCTATCAGTAGGCTCCCTATAGCATAACTTCTTCTTTTTCGTATTTCAATTATGTAATTTATGCAAATGGTCTGTAATAACTATTGTAAACAACTCTGGGGATGAATAATGGAAAGGGAAGGGGTAACTATGCATGCTTTAGCTATTAAAAGGGTAGAAAACATGTTATTAGGTTTATATTTTTGTTTGCGCAATAGAAATCATGTTTTGGCCTATATACTCCATTCATGCATTAGAAATCATGTCTCTTAGACCTTATGATTATTGTTTCAGCATGTTCATCTCACTATCATATCACTTAGAAAACCTTGCTAATAAAAGGATATTTCTACAATCATGTTCTATGCTGCCATGTACACCTAGAGATCCTGTTTTAGGTCAGACAACATTAATGAACGTGTGATTTTGCATCTCCTGAAACCATGTTTAAACATTGAAATATTTGTGCATTTAGATCCTGCTTAGGTTCCGGATATACATCATTCTGCATCTCTGTGAATTAGATATCATGTCCTTAGGATTGCATTTTTTCTAATTACTGATAAAACAACTTCACTCAATTCTCGCAACCAACTGGTAATAATTTCTGAACCCTGAACACTTAGACAGCATGTTTAGGTCATCCCAAACAATCTTTTTTTCTTCTAAATTAATTCTGGTAATTGGTATATTATCTCACACTTAGGCAAGCCTTAGGTGATTAAATGGCTTAAAACTGGGAATCTGTTTCTTTTTGTGTGTACTCCTTACAAGTTTTAAAATTAGTAGGCAAAATGATTAGGCCTTTCTGAGTTATACAACAATTCTGCTATATTCTTATATTCTAAAATCACCTAGATATCATGCCTTAGGATTCTTAATTAAATACTGCCCTTAACTGTGTTTGAGTTGTGCTGTCTATTTGCATTTTCTGTGGAGGTATACTTGGGCCTTTTCTCTGCTGTCTCTGTGTTTGCCCCTAATTGCAGTCCTATATGTTCTTATTTGTCGCCCTAGTATTTTTCCTTTAAACTTGAGGGTCTGCCTAGAACATCCCTTATAGGTAGAAGTCCTAAACCCCTCCAGCACTATTAGGAAGGGACAGGTAACAACACGCAATAGAGGTCGTTGACCAACACTCGCTTTAATTACCTCAACGGGGTGGGAAGGGTAGATATGGACATGATGACCGGTGCGCTAATACCACGTGTAGCCTCTCTTTTAGGAGTGACATACCGGGTATTGCATTGATGTGATCCATATGAAAAACAACCTAGGATTCTCCCCTACCCCTTTACATACATGTTTAGATTACAACTCTTTCAAAACTCTATACAAATATAAAATATTTCCAAACTTAGTAACACATGTGTGCTTAGACTGCGAGTCTTCTTAAAACCCTTTTACTTGTCTTAGACATTAATTGACTATTTGCTACTTGTACAATTTCACAAAAGTTGTTTGGCAGGGAACAACAGTTGTGGATTCTGAGGGGTGCCTAACACCTTCCCCTTATAATAATTTCAAGCCCTTACCCTATCTCTGGTTATCAAATCAATGACCCCAAATAGGTGCCCTAACGAACCTTAATTTGTTAGGTGGCAACTCTTCGAATCCTGTATACCCCTTTCACAAAAGGAAACGAGTTGTCCCAATAATGTCAAAGACCCTTGACTGATCCGAAAGGAGTTGGAAAAAAGGGGCGCGACAACAGGAATATATGAAGAATAGGCAGGAGTCCCCAAAACCACCGTCTCCGAAAAACAAACAATCAACGTGATGCACAGAGGTGAGGAGGTAAACGGAGTAGTCTGCAAAAGATACACAAAGTTCACAATTACACACGGGAAGCGGATTCGTGAATACTTGGAAGCAGATAACATATCATTCGACGATACAGATATCAACGAATTAATGTTCCTACTCAACGACGTACTGTTAATATCCTTACTTATACATGACATTAACGTAAAAAGAGTGTTAACGGATCCAGGTGGCTCAGGTAGCATTATCTTATCAAGAGTTGTGGACGAAATGCTAATGGAGGATCAATTAATCCCAAAATCACGAGCCTTATCTGGGTTTGACAACTCTACGGTCATAACAAAAGGAGAAATTAAGCTTAGCACTTATGCAGAAGGAGTAATAAAAAATACTAGGTTCCAAGTCATTGATACTGACATGGCCTACAACGTAATCATGGGAAGACCATGGATCCATGACATGAAGGAGGTACCATCTACCTTACATCAGATAATCAAATTCCCTTCCGAATGGGGAATTCAACAGATTTGAGGCGATCAGCAAACCTCAAGGAATATAAATTCTGTGGTACACTATAACAAAAAAGAAGAAGCGGAAGAATCAAAAGGTACAGAAACAGGTACGGAAGAAACTGTTGCTCAAACAGGTATGGAAGAAACTATTATTCAAACAGGTACAGAAGAAGTTAGTCACGAGAAGATAAACCAAATCACCACGGAAGATGTATCAAACCATACAGACGTGGATTCTAGACCTGATGTCATTCAGGAACCAGAAGAGGACAAACACATCAAAACAACCACGGAAGAGCTCGAAGCTATTCCATTGTTCAAATAGAAGCTTGAACAAAAAGTTCACATAGGCACGAGGTTAAGCCCCATCAAAAGAGGTAAGTTAATTGATTATTTAAAAACTAACGCAGATTGCTTTGCATGGTCCCATTCAGACATGACAGGGATTCCACCAGAGGTGATGACTCATAAACTAAATGAAGATCCATCCTTCGTGTCTGTCAAGCAAAAGAAAAGAAAGCAGGGACCGTTCAAGAACCAAGTGATCGACGAAGAGGTACAAAAACTCTTGAAAATTGGTTCAATACATAAGGTAAAGTACCCTAATTGGTTAGCCAATACTGTAGTGGTGCCCAAAAAGAATGGTAAATAGAGAGTATGTGTAGATTACACAGATTTAAATAAAGCATGTCCTAAAGATTCATTTCCATTACCGCACATAGATCAAATGATTGATGCCACTGAAGGTCATGAATTATTAAGCTTTCTAGATGCATACTCTGGTTATAATCAGATAAAAATGGACCCCTGAGACGAGGAAAAAACTTCCTTTATTACGAGCAGGGGGACTTATTGTTATAAAGTCATGCCTTTTAGCCTGAAAAATGCTGGAGCCACGTATCAAAAGCTAGTGACCAAGATGTTCTAGGAACATCTGGGACAAATGATGGAGGTGTACATTGATGACATGCTGGTGAAATCAACATAAGCGGAGGATCATTTCCAGCATCTTCCAATTAACTTCAAAATTTTACGCAGGTATAATATGAAACTGAATCTAGAAAATGCACTTTTGGCGTAGAATCAGGTAAATTTTGGGTTTCCTTGTGTAAAATAGAGGAATAGAAGTAAATCCTGCTCAAATTAAAGCTATCGAGGAAATACCCAATATACTTACGAGCAAAAAAGAAGTTCAAAGACTAACCGGTAGAATTGCAGCCCTAGGAAGATTTATTTCCAGGTCTTCAGAAAAAAAAATTAAATTCTTTTCAGTTCTTAAAAAGCAAAATCAGTTTGAATGAACTGAGGAATGTCAGCAGGCTCTCAAAGACCTGAAGGCCTATTTATCAAAACCCCCGTTGCTATCAAGGACAAAAGAGGAGGAAAAGCTGTATGTATATCTTACCGTTGCAGAAATTGTCGTAAGTGCAGTACTGGTAAGGGAAGAAAAAGGTAAACAATCTCCAATTTACTATGTAAGTAAGTCTTTATTAGATGCTGAAACTAGATACCACATCTAGAAAAATTAGCCTTAGCTCTAATCATGGCAACTAGAAAGTTGAGACCATATTTTCAATGTCATCCGATCATTGTTGTGACCTCTTACCCGTTAAGAAATATTCTGCATAAACAAGAATTATCGGGAAGATTAGCTAACTAGGCTATAGAATTAAGCGAGCATGACATAATATATCAGCCTAGGATTGTAATAAAGTCTCAAATTCTAGCTGATTTCGTCGCTGATTTTAATAGTAACATAATCGCTGAAGTGGAAAAGGAGTTACAACTTTTTAACGGGGATAATCCAAGTATATGGACCTTATTTACTGACGGCTCTTCTAATGTAAAAGGATTCAGCTTAGGCATAGTCTTAATATCACCTACGGGTGAAAAGACACAACAAGCTATAAAATGTTATCCTACAACTAACAATAAAGTAGAGTACGAAGTTGTCATTGCAGGACTTGAACTGGCACGAGAACTTTCAATCGAGCAGATTGTGATCAAAAGCGACTCTCAACTGGTAGTAAACCAAATGCAGGGGACTTATATTGCTAGGGAGACTCGGATGCAACAATACCTAGAAAAGGCACGAGGTCTCTGATGCGAGACTAAATTGCATAGTTTAACATGTGATATACCTTACATTTTATGAGCATTAATGATAGAATTGCACTTGTTATGTGCTTAATGGATTTTATTTCATGTGTAGGTGAATTGGAAATGGAAACGGAGCTAAAGGGATGCAAATACGTCAAAAATACGCAAAAGGAGACGCCCGGGCGATAGCCGGGCATTTTCCCCATGAAGCCTGGCCCCCCCTGGCGTTAGGGGGCGTTACAGCCATAACGCCAGGCCCCCCCTGGCGTTAGGGGGGCGTTAGAGCCATAACG